>MNCI01030629.1:399361-420835 GCA_015680685.1 Gnetum montanum | reverse complement strand
TATCACAGGTTTGCTAACTCCATGTACTCTATAAACTCTTTCATCTATAGGTCCCAGCTTTTCAGTTTAGCTTGGTGGACGAAGGCATAAGTATCCAATATGGCCCACCAATCAGTGTTTTGAGCATTGAGAGTGTTAATATGGGCTTTGGCCATATGGATTTCTTTTTCTATCACCTGTTTGTACATCCCCGCCTAATCTCTAAAGTGCTCTTTGAGCTTCTCATGTCGCTTGGCCTCATTCTGCCATGTGCTTATTTCAATTGCCATCTTTTAATGGATCACACATACCTCCTCCATTGAGAGGGTTCTATTTTCTCTGGCTAAGCAATTCATATCCTAGTTGATCCTTACTAATTTTTTTCATAGTTACTAAAAATCTTCTTTGAGAACATTCTTTTGTTTTTCTACTATGGTCAACCAGAGATCGTCAGTGGCAAGTTGTTTATTTTCCTCTTGTAACGCCTTGAGTGCTTTGGCATGTGCATACGTTTAAGCTTGTCCCTTGGAAGCATCCTAATCAACCTTCTCTTTTTCTTGTGCCACTCTTTTATTCTCCTCTAGTAATTTATTCAGTTGCTCTATCTGGAAGAACTCTAGCTGGTCTACAGGGATGAATTGGAATGGTTCCCACTGTACAGCTTGTAGGGTAACAAGCTTTTCTTGGAGTCTTTCTAACTCCTCCAATGCATGCTCGGCCCTAACCTTTGCCATGAGCAGCTTCCCTTTTGTGGATATGAGGTCTGACTAAGTTGTTGTGACATCTTGAGGGATGTCAAATACGAACATCATCACTTGTCCTTTTTGCAGCAACTGACCTAGAATATCCTCATGCTCCGTAGGAGTCATCGAGGGATCATCCAAAGTTTGAGCATCGCGTGCTCCTATAAAATCTCCCCGTGGCACAACAAGGACATTAAATGATTCTTTTATGTGGTCTATGACCACTTCTTCTACTCCTGCTATATCTTGGTGTTGTATGACCACTACTGTGCCACCTTCACTTGTTTCTAATTGCACCTGAAAAGATGCAACGTTTCTAGAGATCTGTTGTGACCAGTGTGTTTCCCCTCCTTCTGTTTAGATGGACACCTCACCCTGTGCATGATCAATTGAGATTTTGGGTCGTACGACATCATCAATGACCCTGAAGAGATTGGTTTCATCATGACTTTCCCAACTGATCGTTTCAGCTATGGCCCTAAGATGGCTCATCGACAGTCGATAGTCCTGCAGTGGTGGTGGTGACTAGTCTTGCTGGCTTGTAAGTTATGTGTTGGGCCCTACTTCCTGTTCTTGCTCAGGCTCCAGTGTCTCACTAGCACTTTTTCTTTGGGCTAGTAGCTTCAGTAATTCAACGAATGAAGCATTTTGGGCCTTTCTAGAAATGTCATTGGTGTATCCTAGAATTCTAGCACATCGGCATAGCTTCCTGATGAGATAGGGAAAGGGCAATACAAACTTCCCCATCTTATGTTATTCAAACCACCTTAAAATTTCTATAAGATATAGATGGGGTAGGTTGGCATGAACCTTACCCATCAAGATGGCACTTCCTCTCATCGCATATGTGGAAATTCTGTTTAAACCTTTTGTTGGGAAAATGTGATATGTGCCGATTTTGAAGTAGATTCTCTCTTTAAGTGTAAGCTCTCCATATGTTTTATCCTCCCTGTCGTATGTCCTTTTCAACCATATCTTCTATGCATCAACATCAAAATGAGTGGACAAGTGAGCAACCCTTAGCCTTGTATTCGAAAGATTTAGAACTTCCGAAATGGCTTTGGTAGAGAAATTAATAGAAATACCACTAATATCAACGACGGTGCCTTCTTCTTTGTTGTGCCAAAATTGGTACGTCTCTCCCAGGTACCAATCACCACTTTTAGAGAGAATAGGCCATAGTGGAGACCCTTTAAGTTGGTCCTTGATTACTTCAAGAGCAAACTCAGTGAAAGGTCCAAAATTAAGTTCCACAATCATAGCTGTTGACGTGGACCTTTCATGAATTACCTGAACACATTCTAGACACAACATGAGATGTTGTCCCTATTCAAGTGCTCCACTATCTCCACCTTCGGCATGCTCTGATTGTGCAAAGATAGGAGGTTCTTAATGAATGTTGAATGATTGTGCCTCCTGTTTTGCATCTTCTTCAGGAGGCGCTTGGCCTCTGCCTCTCCTTGGTTATTTGGATGCACCTTACAAGGGTCCTCCTTGTTGTCCTCTTTTAGGGGCCATCTACAATCACACGAGATCAATTATTAGTAAGGTTATTTACAAAATTAGATTAATACCTTACTCCTTACCCTTAATATATTCATTTCTTACTTAGTGTGTTTTAGAATTAGAGATTTTCATGAAAATTCCCCTAAAGGTTTTAATATTGGTCCCAATTTGATTAGGTGACTCCAAAGAATAATTTTCATGGTCTAGGTGAAGAGATAAAATTAATTTGACAACGTTTTTAGAATTTTTGAGATCCCTTACCCTTGATAATATCCTTTGGGCAACAACAAATTCCAAAAAAACTACATGCAACTTGACACGTACCTTTCCCACGCGACTAAGTTAAATACTTTGGGTTTAAGCAAGTTCGATGGAAATGAGAATTGGAGCATTAATGAGCAAGTTATGGATGTTTGAATGATAGGTACACAAGCTAGAAAATTCGTAGAAGAAAATTTCAACAATTCCCCTTGCATGAACAGTGCAAAATGATGTTGGCATGCACGGGGGGGAGGGGGTGTCCATATATATAGTATTTATAGACGCAATATTGCGTACTCGATAGCATGGACCCAATATCAAGTACCTGATATCGCAGCCCTTCTGAAATAGGGTACTTGGCAAAATTGATAAATTTTCAAATTTCCAAAGCCAAAAATAAAGGATTTAAGGTTGAGTTGAAAGATCTAGGGTAACTTTATAGAGACCTAAAGGCACCAAAAGTGTAATGAAGTGGAATTTGACAATGATATTCATGAAGAGGATGAGGAAAAAGGACATGTTGTGGTGAATAGGAACATTGGAATTGAAGATGATGATAAAAGGAAAGATATTTGTAGCAATGCAGTACTTGGAGGGTGTAAGATGATGCGGTGATGTGCAAAAAGTGCAAATTACAAAAGTTACGCAAGTGGATCCTCCTCAAAGTAGGTTCCTACCTATGATTCCCTTACGTAACCACACTTGAAAATGTCTGTAGGCATTAAAAGGGTTAAATGTAATCCACACCAATTTCACAAAACACACACATGTATATAACACTATGACGAGGTATGCACTCAATGCTACACAAGACAAAAGTCAAAAATACATGAATAGCAAGATGAGGCGAATCGTAAAAGGGATTGTAGAGATCGGGGCATGAGGTAACTAACTCAAGGCACAATGAATCCTGAATGTAGGGCATGATTAATGTGTTATTAGCTCGTCACTCCAAAATCAAGACCAAGTCCATTCCTCCAATCAGTGACATCACATTATTTTATCCAATGATGGACAACCATAAGAGCACCATGACAACAAGGTGTATGATCACTTGGAATTTTGTCCAAGGGAGAAGTGATTTGAAATTTCTCTGCGGCACATGTTATTGTTATTGTTATTATTTTTTTGTTCTAGTTGCTTTGGCACTGGGTTCTTTCCAATAGTGAACTAGAGAAGTCACCAACCTTCAAGCATGGGTGCATGTATTTCCAGTGGGACCCCCAGAATAGCATTGATTTTCTTTATTGAGTACCTTTATTACTCTTACTCCAATTTTTCATTAGATCTTCAAGGATCTTAGTACAACTAAGCTGCATGATAGCATATACAAATGTCACCAAAGAGAATCCACAAGTTCCCTTGATGTCACACCCTAGCCATTCCTATCTTGGTTCGTCATTCTTTGCTTTGGGTATAATGAGCACAAAATTACTTTAATTTTTAATGATGTTAAGAATATCATTGTACCTAGAGTAGAACCTCTTATTAATAGAATGGGTGGGTGGATGTTGTGGGCTCACTTGTTCAAATAATTAATCACTTGAGACTTGCTAGCATAGAACAACACCTCAACTGACAAGTCACATGAGTATTTTATTCACTGATGATATTACCCTCAAAAAGATAAAACAACATATTGGAAATAAAAAAATTGTAAAATCAAAGAAAAGGAAAAACATTTACTAATTCTTCTTGTTAGAATGGGGGGTATCCCGCATGACTAAACCTTTGATCATGGCGAGAATTAATAAATGGAAAGTTTGGATCCATGCATGCTGGAAATATTGGGGTCTAGTCATATCCAAACCACTAAGTGTCTTTTGGTGTGATGGTAGGAATGTACCCAAATTGGGGTTCACACACTTGAGTAAAGTAGGCATACTGGGGAAAATTATAAGATGTAGGCATGTGATAAGGTGTTGACCCACTATAGCACCCATGACCATAAGTTGGTATGCAAGGATCGATATGTCTCCCTACATGGTTATATTCATTGGGCTGCATGGTTATTGGAGTGTTGATTGGTGGACTTGATAGGGTAACAAGAGGCGTTGAGTTTAAAGAGGAAGCTGCATCACAATGTTGGGCTTGTGCTAATTTAGAGGATGCAGTGGCTTCGGAACTATGTTGTCTCTTTCTATGACCATGCTTGAAGAAAGGACGTTTCCAATGTTGTGGAGGATTCCAACTACTATTGACACAAGTAATGTTTGTGGGTTGATGCTATGGTGCAAAACTTTTTGGCACAACTAGTGGCGATGTAGAAGGAGGTGAATGATGGGAATATTGAGGGTAAGGAGAAGTGTAAGGAACATGAGGTGGTGATCTTGTTGGAGAGGACATGGGTTGATACTACTTACAAGAATGATAATGATGTGGTGAAATAGAAGATGTTGACCCAATCATGGAAATAGGATGTTGAACATAATAAGTGCTTAGGTTCGGATGGTATGAAGGGTGTGATCAGTATGATGGTGGCCTCCCCCACAACTGGGGTTTTTGCCACTATGGTTGAACCTGGTATTTCTGTATGAAATCTGGATGTAACATTCCTCCCCAATGCTCATGTAAATGTGACAAGATTGGGAACTGGCCTTTGGGGTGATCGTACAAACAAATGTCACATTGATAGGTGTGATTCGTAGTTGAGCTCTTTTCCTTAGTTTATTCAACCCTTCTTTCCAATTGTCTAGTGGTGTCCTATCTTGTTGCTTAATTTGGCATGGTTCCATCTCTAATAATCTTAGTATATTCTCCACATTATTCATGTACCCATTCTATCATCTTATTGATCCTTGCCTCAATTTCATCTAGTGATGGTAGTTTTGGCAAAGACAATTCCACCTCCTTGAGATGAGTTGATTTCTCCTCTTCATGATCATGGACCTTTGCCATTTTGAGATTTTGGTCTTGTTGAAATCCCATTTAGCTATTTCTCCTTCTTCTTTTACTACCCACTTAATAAGCTTTTGGAATTGATGGGTTCGTAGTTCATATAGTTGACCTGGGATATACATCCCTAGGGTCTCCCTTGTTTCATTATGGAGCCCATCCATGATGTGATACATTAGCCTTTCCTCAGAGAACCCATGGCCTAGGCAATTGTTTAACAATGAATAGTATCTTTCCAAGGCCATGTCCAAGGGTTCATGTTGCCCTTGTTTCCACTCTTGGATTTGTCTCCTCAAGGCTGACACTCTTGCATAGGTTTGATATCTTTCGTTGAATAGTTCTACCATTATGGGCCAACGAAGAATTGATTTCGATTTTAAAGACCTATACCATACTTTTGCTTAGCCCACAAGTGTCATAGGAAAGAGCTTAAGTTTTTGCCACATATTATCAATATTGTTCCATGCACAAGCATTGTAGAAGGCTTGTAAATGATGTTGTAGATATAAATCATAACCTCTTGAAAACTTGGGAAAGCTATTTAAATCAAGCCTAGGTAGACGGATTTCCTTGTGATGCTTACAGGATATTCGAACAACCTCTTGTATATGCATTAGGCTCTTAGTGGCCAACAAGGGTTCATCATCACTAGGTAGGTTATGAATTTGCAAGTTGGGATGATGTTGTCTTCGTTCATGTTGGTGTTTCTGACTTTGCCTGTGTATTTGATTTTTATTTCTATGCCAACCCCTTGAAAGATGGTCATCTATGTCATGACTTGACGTTGAAGGAGTAGAGGAAGAGAAGGAACTAGAAGACTCGTCATGACTTTTGTATGTCTCCCAATCATCCCTAGATAAATCCTTGTTAACTATTGAGAAGGTCCTAGGCCTTATGGACCCCCTCGTTCCATGGGATGTCCCATCCTCACTAGAGGTGCTCAAGTTGGATGACAAGAGTCCTTGAGTACCATTAGGATGCTCATGATCATAGGAGACCCCTGCATAAGATTGAGTACTTCTAACTTTGTCTTCATCATTGTATAGTTTGTTGGTTCTCCAACGAATTTCCTTACTAGTTATTATGTTGTCATAGTCTTGTGAGACATACATTGTTGTGAATTATGTGTGACTTACTAGCAATTACTTTCTTCCTAAAAGATATATTGTTAATGTTTCTTTATAGTGATCTTGGATGATATAACTAATCTAGATAACTAGCACCATCCTCGGCACTGGTGCCAATGATGAGCGGCGAGGTACCCCTACACTCAACCATATGAATACGAGCATGTACACATGATCCGGTTGAACTCCGTAGATGGACTAGTTGTGGTGTTTAGATAGTTACATGTTGCTCGTAGTTCGCTGCCTTCCCACTTGAACTAGTATTTGCTTTATCACGTATGGTTTAGTCTAGGGTGAGGTGTATGATATGGTTTCTAACATTAGGCTACTCCTAGAGACAATGGAAAATAATTTTGATTAAACTAATAAGCAATATGAAGTAAAATCTAAATTAGCTTAAGTACGATGAGCATCCATCCTTAATCATCCATACACATCTTGGACCTCATGTACTACTTTTGGGATTACCAAGCGCACATTACATTGAGCACTTCTAGATATGCTACTAGGTTACCAAGTAGTTACATTTAAATGTTCATGATTAAGTCATACTAATTCCGCATTTATCAACAGGAATAGTAAATGATGGTAAAGAAATATTAACTAAGAAAACAATAAATAACAATAAAAATTAAATAATTAAAAGCTAAGTAAATGCTGCAATGATGGAGTAATCTCAATTTCTATTGCCAATCATGTGCATGTCCAAGTATGTTACACTCGAATAAAGGTTCCATATAGTTACAATCATCACACTACGGGCATGCACTGGGGAAAGAACTGAAACAAATTGAAAATTGACAAAAAAGAATCTACACTTACACTTACCAACTCCCCCTTTTTCCTATGTGCCTGAGTGTGGTATTTATAGGCCTACACAGGAATCATGATATCGTGTATTCGATATCGTTATCCAAGCTACGATATCACATACCTGATATCAAGGATCCAATATCATGGCTTGGCAAACCATGACTCATCACAGATGGTCCCAAAGAGATCAACAACTGAAGGAGCTTCCCAACATGGGAGCAAAAGACCAAGAGGTCGTGGGAGAGTCCAAGTAGGAGAACAAACTCCCCAAGTAGAACATGTAGAATAGGAAGCCTAATCATATAGTATTCATCAACAAACTCTTGCCATCAAGCACTTAGCCCAAGGAGAGGTAGAAGTTCCACCAGCACCCAAATAAGAGTAATGCCTCACATTATCTCTTGAATGCCTCCAAGAAGTTCAAGAAAAATCTATCATGTCCATGATCATCCTGGAGTTGAACTTTGATCCTTTCATGGATTTTGCTCCAAAGCTATAAAGACACAACTCCAAGCATCTCCCTTATGACCTACTTTATCTAAAAATGGAAAATGATATCTAGAATAAACATACTAGTTTTAGCAAATTAAGCAAGAAGATGCTACAATTAGAATTAAAGGAGTCTATGTGCCATACTTAGTAGAGGCAATCACAAAGGCCCTCAACATTCCAAATGAAGGAGTAAATGTGGCACAGATCTCAACAAGATCAAATACTGATGCTAAGAGGCTATGGTTGCAAACAGCATATGGAAAAGAAGATAAAGATTACAGTGAGCTTATAGCCAAGGAGAAAATATACTTTAAAATTAGAACCTATCACTTGTTTCCAACAAAAAGGCTCAATAGAATAACTCCATATGTAGCTAAAAGAAGCAAAATTTTGATAGGGAAATTCAATGCGAACATCACCCATTTGTTCTTCCTCAATATCCAATTTGGATTCAAAGAGAAGAAGACAGGGAAGCCAACACTTCCATTTCCTTGCCTCATCAAGAAGCTATGCAAGCAAGTTGGAATTCTAGGGTACACCAATGATGTCCCTAGGAAGGCCTAGAAGGCTTCATACATATAAATGTTGAAGCTAGTGCAACCAAGGAAAGATCAACTAAAAAAGCCAACAAGCACTGAGGGTGCTACAAGTTCCATGCCTACCGGTAACATTCTTGCTACTAGTCAATAATAGCAAGTAGGACCTAGTAGCTAGCCACAAGCTGAACAATAGTAGCAATAGCAATAGCAACAACAAGAAGTAACACCACCATTGTCATAGGATTATAGATCATCCATGAGCCACCTACAACAAATTGTAGAGATAATAAGCTGGGAAACAAGGGAAGGGAAAAAGTTGTATAAAGTAAGGGAAAGCTTTATAAGGCCTATAATCTCCATAGATCCAACCACCATATAGGTGTCATTGCAAGTAGAAGGAGAGAAATATTGGACACAATGGATATCTGAGAATGCTGCATCATTCCAAGTAATGCTTAAAAATGGTAAAGGTTCCACCATTGTGGTCATGCAACACCAAGATGCATTAGGAGCTACAAAGGTCATCATTGACAACATAAAAGAATCATTTCATGTACCTATTGTGCCACTAGCTGATATCTCTAGAGCACAGGATGTTTAAATGCTTGTTGGAACCTCGATGACCCCTATGGAGCATGAAGATATTTTAGACAAATTGTTGCAAATGGGCCAAGTAATGCAAAATCTTTTTGATATCCTAAGAGATATCACTACAATAAAATCTAATCAAATAGCCACAAAAGCAAAGTTGGTCATGACTAAAACCAAAGCTAAACACATAGAAAATGAAGTGCAATGATTACAAGTAGAGTTGACAAATCTAAGAGCTAAAAGGAGAGACCATGCATAATTTGTGGTGCCTAACCAACTAGAATAATTCAGAACTACCCACATGAGGCAACTAATTTTCCTCAACATGAGAATGGAGAGGGAGAAGGAGAAGGTAGTGTAGGATGCATTAGTGGCAAAAGGCTCAAATGTATGCACATGCCAAAGCACTCACCACCTTGCAAGAAGAAAATAAGCAATTGGCTAATGATAACACAAGGTTGACAAACATTGAAAAATAGAAGAACATTCTTAAAGAGAGAATTCAATATCTTAGAGAACAACTTATTAGAATCAAGTAAGATATGAGTCGCTTGGTGAGGAAAAATAGGAATCTATCAATGGAAGAAGTTTGCACCATTCATAAAAAATCTACAATAGAAAATAACACGTGGTAGAATAAGGCCAAGAAGCATAAAAGACTCAAGGAGCATTTCAAAGATTAAGTGGTCATGTACAAGAAAATCAATGAAAAAGACATCCAAATGGCAAAGGCCAAGATTAGTTCTCTTTTTGCACAAAATCTAGATTGGCAACCCATCTCGAATAGTTTAGCCCATGTCCCTTAGGTAGAAGTGAAAATCAAATACTTGTAGATTGAAGACCTTATAGAATACATGAGGTTAGTGAATATATGATACATTAACGTAGTCATGTTAATAGTAGGTAGGCCCTGGAATGAATTAGAGCAGTAGGTAGTGGCTATATATGCAATGTATGAGAAAGAGTTTGCCAATAAGAAAGATGCACTGCAGAAACTACACGTGGAAAACTCAGAGTTAGAAATCATCAAGGCTAGCTACCATGGGCAAAGGGATGTGGCAACAAACCTAGCATGTCATATGTTAGACTACCAAGAACTCAGAAAGACAACCAAAGCTTTTGAAGAGGAGAGACGACAGTTCATAGCCTGGTATGTAAAAGCTAACAAGATGTTTCCACAACTGCCATGCCCATGGGATGTACTTGCTCTATCCAACATCACGTAATAAGCGTTGATAGTACATGATCAAAGGACAAAGGAGTAGAAACTTAAGGCACTTTTAAAATGCTACCAATTTTAAAAGCTTGATGAAAAAGGGAAGAAGCCAATGGAATAGCCTCCACCGCCTGGAACATGAACTACATCACACTACTTTAGTTTTTGATTTTATTTTATTTTTTCATGTTACTATGTCATTTTTGTAAACATACTAATGCAGCATTCTAAGTTATGTAAATAGTCATGTCAAGTTGAGTCTACCTTCCAATTTTGTAAGGAACTCTATCCTCATTTTGTTTTAACTCAAGGATGAGTTTCCAGTTAGTCGTGGGGGTATGATAAAGTTAATTTTTGTTACTTTGTAGTATCATATCTACAATATCGTAGTAATGATGTTCTAACCCATGTTACATCACCATTGATGCAATGTCTTAAGATGCATGCAACCTTATAAATATTAACACTTGGGTGCATAGTCTGTAACTTTTCCATTCCATCCTTGGCTAGACTCTTGTAGTTTGTTTTTGTAGTTTTAGTGTAGAGTAAATGCCACAGTATGGTGTTGAGTAGGTGTACGAAATCTTTATTTGAGTGAAGTGTACTTGGACACAGTTCATGTTTGGAAATAAAGATTGAGATTTTTTATTCATCATTGTAGCATCCACTTAGTTAGCTTGTTTTACGTAGGTTAATTTTTTGTTTTCTAATTAATTGTTTACATTTCCAAGAACTTTACTTTACTTGTTCATTAGTAAAGAGAAATGAGTATGATTAGTTTTGAGCATTAAAATATAATTGTTTAATAACCCAGCAATGGTTTCACTTGATTCGCTCAGTAGTGAACTCACTTGGTAATCCCAATAATAGTTACATGAGCCCAAGATGTGTATAGTAAGTCAGGACTACATGCTCATCACTATAGGCTACAGTAGGTTTACATTTCAATCATTACTTAAATTTAAATTATTATTCATAACTTTCATCATGTTCACAACTAGGAGTATTAAGGGCCTAACAACATCAACCAATCATATGCCTCACTATAAGCTAAACCATACACTCTTGCTTCACTAGCTCGAAGTGGGAAGATAATGATCACAAACTCAATATCAATTACTAAGCATAATGACATTGTCCATCTGTGGATTAAGATCTAGTTTTATGGTAGAGTGTTAGATGCTCTACCACTTATTAGTAGGGCTCTTAGAATTTTCCTATGTTTGCCTTTCTTAACTAATACTCTTAATTAGTTTTTGCCTTGCTTTGCCTATTGCACCCAAAACCCTTCTTCAAACCATGATAAAATGTATCTAGGATCACTGCCTATTTAGAAGAGAAAAACAAAAGAATGTGGGCTTAAATTAACTTCGAAACAAATGAGAAAGGCCAAAAAACATCTTTTTGAAGAAACATGATGAAATGCTAGTTTGCAAAACAACAAGTGCAAACCAAACAACGAAAACAAGTAGCAAAAATCAAGCAACGAGAGGCAGCCAAAGAAAAGGTGGTGCATCAAAAAAAGAAAAAGTAATACATAACATATGTATTTATATGCTATATGCAAAAGCATGTAACATATATGTTTATTTGCTTTTCTTTGTTTAAATTTTAAATTTTAATTTTGAACCTTTTTTTAAAACATTAATAATTTTTATAAGCTTTTTGTTTTAATTTTTCTCTACATTAATATCCTCAGTGTTCAATCTTACATAACATGCACATTAGGACTTCAAATCAAATTCCATTTGAACCTACAAGATCCTTATCATGCATTCTACTAAATCATTTACTGAAATCTCACCTAAGTTTTACTTATCATAGTCACCCAATTCAAATGCCAAAACTTTTACGATATTTTAGTAAACTAGAAAGTGTAATATCTCGAGAACCATAACTCCAATTCTAGTAAACTAGAAAGTGTAAAATCTATGTTTTTAAACATTTTGGAAGATTTTGGGTTGGGCATCATCATAAGGTACTTCCTTAACAAAGCTAATTTATGCAGTATTTAATTATAATTAAAAATGAACTCCAAATCCTAGTTTAATGTCAAAAGGTACAAGGGACATGGTTTGGGTAAGGTCAGGGTCCATAATTGCTCCATGAATAGAGTATTATATAAGCACATGTACATAATAAAATAAAAAGATACATGACTAGATGTGCATAATAGAGCATAAATGTGCATGAAGAATTACATATGCATAACCAAACACTTGTAAGGGTATGATAACTACAAAAGAAAAATTTTTTGAGGTAATTGGATTTCAACATTTAATCATAAAATATAGAGTAATTTTATGACTTAGATGCAACAATAGTTAAATAAAGGATACACAACTTTAACAAAACATCGTAACAAGTGGTTTACATTTACTTATGTAGGAAACCAATAACAACAATAATAACTGTAATGATAGTAATGTAAGAGTATTAGAGCTAATTCATTGAAATGCTTTTGCGAGTATTAAAGAAATAATCACATACATTATCAAATAACTAAACCTTGTAAATTCTTAGAATGTGACAGAGCCACTCATAACAAGGTGATTGTTGTGCAATTGCATTATTTGACGATGATGCATTACTTTTAAAATTTTCTAGAAATAACAGGGTTTTGGAATTCCTATGGAAAAATCCTACCAAGACCAAACAGAACTCAAATGGAAACGGGACTTCGCCAAGCCGCCCACGTGATCCATGACGTCCGAGGCGCTGGTTATGCAATTGTATTATATAACTACTACTATGATGTATGGCCTTTGGAAGTTTGAGGAAAGCAGCCCCGCCAAAACGTATGACAACGATGTCGTACGCCCAAAGCATAAATGTCCGAAAAACTTGTTCCATGACGTGGTAACGGCGGCCAAACAGGATGACGATAGCGTGTTACGTTGACAAGCGCTCCCCGGTTTGACACTCCTGTCATTCCGTATGATCATGATCAACCCATAAATAATAGTGGAATCCGAAAAACTCGTAGCCAGAGGGCGATAACGTATTACGTTGTCGACGCTACTGGTTTTCCCACTTTTGCCATTCGGTATGACCATGACCAAGGCAGAAATACCAGTGGAATCCGAAAAACTCGTACGATGACGTGGCAACCCGCCCAAACAGCATCCCGATGACGTGGCCCGTTGTCTGCGGTGCCGGTTTTCACAGCTTTTGCCATTCCGTATGACCATGACCCGGACCACGTGAGCAACGCTGTCGCTCATAGCAAACGCAGCAGGTCGGCACTAAATGTTTCAGCCAAGCGCTGCTGCCACAAGCAACCTCGCAAGCAATTACAGCGCAGAGGAACCGATACCGAGTCGCAAAGCACAAAAATGTCGCCGCATTGACGCGAAATTACAGCGACTGGAATCGTAAATATATAGCGGATCTCTACAGATCTTAGAGGCATGCAAGACAGCTTTCAGCAACAGAAGGAAGGGCAAAAGACAAAAGAAATGGAGAAAGCAGCAGCAGCAGAACATAAAGAAAGCGGTAGTGGTGGTGGTGGAGGAATAATGAAGTTGCCTCAGCCTGTGCCTGTGCCTCTGCATCAGCAAGTGGAAGGGAAAGTGGCAATGGTGACGGGAGCGTCGTCAGGGCTTGGCAGGCAAATGGCTCTTTGCCTTGCCCGCCATGGCTGCCACATCGTTGCTGCCGCACGCCGTTTAAGCATGCTCAAGGATCTCTGCGACCACGTTAATAATGGCAACAGCAATGCCAGAGCCATGGCCATTGAATTGGACGTTAGCGCCTCCGCCGATGCCGTGGACAAGGCCATCGATCATGCCTGGAATTGCTTCGGTCGTATCGACGTTCTTGTCAATAACGCCGGTGTCAGAGGTAGGTACCATTGTTTGTTCTGAAATCAATCTACGGTTAATCGCAGGTCAATATGCAAGCCTATTTAAAATCGGTTATTCAAAGTCAGGGGGGTTATATAGAGAGATATTTTTGTAGTGTTTGTGAAATCCACGATTAATTGCAAGTTAATAAGTAAGCCTATTCAGATCGATTATATGTAGAAATATTCTTTGTTTTGATTTTATATCTTGTTTGTTGCTTAGTTTAGTCGAGAAGCAGAAAATTAAAATTCCGTATGTGAATTTCCACCCCGAGAAAAATGTACCATGACCGTAAGTGGAAATAACTTTTCTTCGATTTAAATCCGATTTTTATTTTTATTTTTGATTTCTTTATCCGATTTCTGAAAGTTGTTTCCAACTTTTTGACCAACACTTGCTCACTCGAAACTTGTTTGCGATTTGTGGATCGGAGACGATTTTTCAGTCGGTGGATATAACTTTCATCCTTGCTTCAATTTGTGTTTTATTTGAATTCTTGTCGTATGCATATGCATCTTTGTATATGCGTGTTTTCCCTTTTCCATTGTTATTTTGTGCACAATCAAGCTTATGTGCTCCTCCCGCATTCTGATTTCATTTTTCTTGCTAGATGATGATTCCGAGAGCTCTCATTTTTCTTGCTAGATGATGATTCCGAGAGCTCTGCGTTTTCAGTTTCGTCCTAATTGGCAGATAGTTATTTTGTTGTTTGGAACTCGGTGTTCTTCTGTGAGGATTTTGTCTCTCGTACTTTTTTTATTTTCTAAATAGTAAACACGTATAGTTTCGACGCCGGAATTCATCGTTAACTTGGATTTGCTACATGTTGATGCGATTCCTACAAATGCGGTGCGGTGTACCCTGGTTATGTTCCATGAGGAAAAATCAAGATTATTGTGGTGAGTTTGATAAAAGGGGAATGAGGAATTTCATCAGTCAACAGCGACTTTTCATATCCGTAAAGGGAGAAAGCGCAGAAGAGCTTCTGTGAACATCTGCAGAATATGCCTGGTCTGGTGGAACCGCGGCAAAAAGTAGTGGAAAATTAGTATTAGCCCCTTCTTTTGGTTTTCTACCTCTTCTTTCTATTCCTGAAACCTGAAGAAGTTTGAATACATATTATCGATCGTTGAATTTTAAAGAGTGATGGTAGACCCGGAACTTTAGTTTTTTTATTATTATCAGGTGGAAACCCTTGAAATCTTGGGTAAACGGAAATAGTTTTCGCGTTTCAAATGGTTATCGGACACAGGTGTGGCTGGATGTAGTTGCAGATGCGCGATTATGATCCATCATTTAGATCAGGGATTAACTTTGAAGGGTCATTCGTCCCATTTTGGTTGCTTCAGACTTTCAGGTTGAAGTTCTAAATTCACTTTCCACGCTGTATGAAAGGAGGAATTTTTTTTTTAGAAATATATAAACAAATGTATACTTGAATATTCTTTAACAAAAACATAGACAATTTCATGTAGCAGTATTAGCAAGAGATTTAAATGGAAAGTTGCATTGTTGCATTTACAATAGATGATAGGATTTTGAGAATAAAATTGACATTTGACATTATGAAATTGTATGGGAAATGCAAAAACTGCAGTTCACATATTTAAGCACTCTCTAATTCACATGATTCTATGAGTAAAGACTCGCCTTCTCTCTAAACAGCAAAGGTAATTCACAGTGACGCAAAGGTACTTCACAGGCATTTGTGTGTTGAGCCCTATTGGAAGATAAGCCAACCAGGCAGCTGCTTCTCGTAGTCTGAAGAGACCTTTCCGACTGTAAGGTCAATGTAGCATTCTACTAAAAATGTTCTTTCTATGATTCAAAAATTACATTTCGTATTAGTTGAATTATCGGGTTAATATGTATGTCGTAGTTCACCAATAACTTCGTGTTCCGTTAAATTGTTGGTTAATTTGTAAATTGTAGTTCACCAATAAGAACTTATAACTTCATGGTGGAAATGATAATGTGCAGAGAGAATAATCTGCGCCTACGAAGACCAATATCTGCAACGCAGGTTACGGAGACATGAATGTTAAATAATGCATCGTACATATTCCTGAATCAAGATTCAAATTCAAAAATGAAAATTTTAGAGACCATGGAGCAGTGAAACTTGTGAAGCCATTTACCATTTACTCATTTCTTACTTCTAGATTCCATGCAAACATCCTAAGTATTACACACCTGTCAACATCCAAGTTCTCTTGTATGGCGGTCGTATCTCCACCTCGTAATTTCATTTATAACTTAGGACAAATGTTAGTGCATCAATTTTTTTTAAAAGAATCTACTATTTAATAGAAAGTTTTTGGAATTTCCAATTTAGACCAATTTTCAATTACACTATATGTTCTTGAAAGCGTACGAAGCCTTCAAAATCGTGGTTTAGACGTTAGATCAATGATAATTGCATGCACAGAAACAAGTCAAATGCAGAGCATAAACAAAATAATGAAATCGATGGAAACAACAAAAAAATTCATGACGATAAATGCTGTCACTTACAAACGTAAGTATAAATGAAGATTTCATGATAGCTACGGAAACTGAATGGTCGAAGCTGATTGTAGAGTTGGCTTAGCTTCGCACTTTAACAGGTTTGTGTCGTTGACGATGTTTTTTAGTCTCCTTTTACCGTGATTGATAGAATTTCTTCTTTTTTGTCATGAAGAGCTGGGTCTCGGAAGAAGAAGAATTTACCATATGACATGGCGCACGGATGAAAGGAAATTGATATGATTGATTGTCAAACGACTTTGTTGCTTTTAGTTTTTTATCAGTGCACGTAGCTTTCCATCTTCTCGATCAGTCTTGTTTTCAATCGTGTCCTGTTAACTGTCATCTTCACGTTACAATCGTGGGGGCAGTTTGTTAATTCACTGCAATCTTGAAGTCTGAGCTGCTTGTATTTTTACGCTTAGAATATGTCATTGTCAGCGAAAAAAATGCTTTGATTCTGGAAGCATTATGCAACTGCCATGGCATAAACATTATTTAATGGCATTCATTTTTTGCCTTATTATCCAGAAGGCGCACTCCCGCAGGAGGAGATCTTATATCGAAACGCGGAAAGATCTTATGCGCAATTTGAAGCAAAATCATTGGATACATTATGTTGTGTGGAATTATTTTGTAGGGAATGTTGCAATAGCACTGGAAATCCCAGAAGAGGAATGGGACAAGGTGATTAAAACTAATTTGAAGGGGAGCTGGGTGGTTAGCAGAGCGGTGGGAAAGCGCATGCGTGATGCAAAAATGGGCGGGTCCATCATTAACATTTCGTCAATCGCTGGTCTGCAGCGCGCGGAATTGCCTGGAGGAACTGCTTACGCTGCTTCAAAGGCCGGAGTCAATGCCATGACAAAGGTATTAATAAAAAAACTTCTTAACCTCATTCATAATTAATTTACATATAAGGGGCCATCAGAGGTGCTTTTTCAGTAACTCCTAAGTTCTATCTTGGGCAGACTGCTTGTAGAATGAGCATTGAGTGTACCTTTGACTTTGATGGGATGAACATTAAGCTTTTCAGTGATGGCTCTTTAGATGCATAAACAATTTACTTGCTTGTATGTAGTAGAAAATACTAAAACTCAAATTTATTACAGTTTGTTAGCTATAAACCAAAAAAATCTATGGGACAGACAGGACATTTATCTTATGGAAAATGAAAATAGACCTTGAAAATAGATTGGAAAGTCTTCCATGTAATGTGAAGTCAAACAAAGCTTCTTGATTAAACGGCAAGATATTAGGTGAAGGATAAGTGACTTTGGTTAATTGCATACAACATGCTCTTAAGTTTTTCTTCTCTTGCCTTCTGCATTTGACCGGAACTGTCGCAGTGCGTTGCTTCTTAATTAACTTAAATATGTACTTAGTAGTACTTTGCACTGCCTTCAATGAGATATTTCATGTCTTTAGCCATTGTATCCCTTACAATTACTCAGTTTTTGCCAAATTTTGAATATTGTTAATCAATTACTATAATGGATAAATGAGGTTGAATGGAACTGAATGGATGCAGTTAATGGCGTTAGAGCTGGGGCAGTACAACATTCGAGTGAATTCCGTGGCTCCTGGACTGTTCGAGTCTGAGATTACGGCGGGTCTGATTCAGAAGGA
Source organism: Gnetum montanum (assembly GCA_015680685.1). Lineage (NCBI taxonomy): Eukaryota > Viridiplantae > Streptophyta > Gnetopsida > Gnetales > Gnetaceae > Gnetum > Gnetum montanum. The sequence continues at coordinate 402,694 of MNCI01030629.1, read as the reverse complement.
ATGGTTAGCAACTGTGGGCAAAAAGATCGTGCCTTTGCAGCATTGGGGCCGAGTTGATCCCAGTTTGACATCTCTCATTCTGCTCCTATCAAGCGACTCCTCTGCGTATGTCACTGGTAACGTTTTCATTGTAGATGGGGGACAAACCCTTCCAGGTGTTCCTCTCTATTCTTCGCTTTAATCAAATCAAAAGACGGAATAATTCAGAATTCCAGTTTCAGTACATTTCGGGATTTCTTGTCTGTCAAAGGGGCAAAATTTATCCTATTACGATCCTCATCTTATCATGATATTGAATTACACACCTAATGTTTTGATACTCACTGCTGAGGGTATACTGGATCATTGTTTTGCAAAACAGGAAAATAATTGGAATTTTTTTTCATTATTTTCCATGAAGGTCCTTGCATAGCTCACTACGGCATTATGGTATTAAACATCTTTATTTAGTTACGGAACTGTAAACCTTGAACCAGGATCTCATAATAGCGGTGTTTAAATTGTCGGATTTGTGGTCCGCTTCTTTATAAAGGAGTCAGAGTTGGCTAGTCCGTTATTAACCTGAAAACAGGCTATCTAGAATCTGACTTGGCAAATTTGAAAAAACAAAAAAAGGATTTTTCAGATCAAGCTTTCAGTACCTTTGGAATGAACAATCACTGAATCTACAAATGCTGTAAATTTGATTTTATCCCCATTATATTTCAAAACAAACAAGAACGATGATACCAACAATATAAAAATCTCAGACCCTACACAGAAAATTGATGTGGATCGTCTCCGTAAATTTGATTTTATCCCCATTATATTTCAAAACAAACAAGAACGATGATACCGACAATATAAAAATCTCAGACCCTAAACAGAAAATTGATGTGGATTGTTAAGTGCAATTGATGTGGATCATCTCTTTAAAGTGCAAGTGCAAGGACAATGGAAAACGCCGCTCTCAAGTGCAAGTGCAAGGACAACGGAAAACGTAGAAGAGAAAATGCCGATCTTAAATGCAAGTGCAAATGGAAAACGTAGATCTTAAATGCAAGTGCAAATGGAAAACGTAGATCTTAAATGCAAGTGCAAGGACAATGGAAAATGCCGCTCTCAAGTGCAAGTGCAAGGACAATGGAAAACGTAGATCTTGCACTAGTGCAAGGACAATGGCTCTCAAATGCAAGTGCAACAATGGAAAACGCCTCAAGTGTAAGTGCAAGGACAATGGAAAACGTAGATCTTAGGTCAGTGAAAGCCTTAACCATAAGCTTCTTAATTAATTGAAAGTGGGAATGAAATTGTAGGAAGATAGACATTAGTAGTTAAATGCATTAAAATAATGTCATTATCCTCATTATATTTCAAAACAAGCAAGAACGATGATACCGACAATATAAAAATTTCAGACCTTAAACAGAAAATTGATGTAAATTGTCTCTTTAAGTGCAAGTGCAAGGTCCTATTCTCAAGTGCAAGGGCAATAGAAAACGTAGAAAATGTAGATCTTAAATGATAGTGAGCTTTAACCTTAAGCTTTTTAATTAATTGAAAGTGGGAATGAAATCATAGGAAGACAAACATCAGTTTTCTACTGTGGAAGGTGACTTGGTTGCTCGAAAAAGATAAGGCACCTAGGTTTTACAAGTGATCCCAAGATGCTTGTAATGGAAAAACAAAAAACAAAACAAAAAGAAGCACAAGGAATTTGCACCCATCATGATTGTTAATAAAACGACTTCAAAAAGCTTCTAACTTGCAACTATAAAAAAAAAGTTTCTAACTTGCCAAAGGAAGTTTATATTATTTTGGAAAACATTGGAGCTAGCCAAAAATTGTAATAGAGCATTTCATGTGGACCTTGTATCTTGGTATAAAGCATTCAATTTATTTCAAAATGAAAAAAAAAAAATAATCTCTTTGGGTATACTGATGAGATTGACCTTACTGAAAAATTTGAAAGGAATGATAGCAATCCTGATGAATTAATACATCCTATGCCTAACAAATAGAGTAAGTTGGAAATTATACTTCGAAGAGGTTAAGCCTTTGTCTAATGGGAAGACTTTGATGAATTGAAAGACCAAAATAAGGATGGATGTTTTGGTTGGGCTTCCAGCTTGAATATGATTTTCTAATGATAATCCTTCAATTGCACTTTGCATCTTTTATTTAGAGTATTGAAAAATTTTCAAATGAAATCAATATTTACCTTCAAATGCACAAAAGATCTATTTGCCCAAAACCATTCTCTATACAAGGAGCTTCATTGTGCATTTGAAGTGCCTCAAAATTAGAAAGATCTTCAATATACTTGTAAATAGGAATGTCTTGTTAAAGTTACAAATGTTCAAATGTAAAATGATGATGGATTTGAATTTCAAAAGTGATGGGATGTACATGAATGTACAGTGCAACCTTAGTAGGAAATCTAAGATGGAATGCATCCTTAATCGAGAGTCTATGATGGAATGAGATGAGATGGAATGGCATGGAATGAAATAATATTGATAGGTAATAAGGCAAACAAGAAACAATTAAGAGGAAGTCATGATGGATGCTACAAAATAAGATAAAATTTTGTAAATAAAAAAGTGATTAATATTATATTATGAAACTTAAAGCATTATTAAGTATCTACATAATTTATAAAATGCAAACTATAAACCTAACTAACAATATCTCTTGATATTTTAACAAACCTTGCCTTTTAGCTTTGAAGAAGAGAAAATAATAAGTGTATATTTTATGCATGATATTCAATTAGAAGATTTTTTTTTTTGTAATATTTTTGATGAGTGGCGAGGTACCCCTACACTCAACCATACGAATACGAGCGTGCACGCACGATCCGGTTGAACTCCGCAGACTAAATGCCTTAACACCACAAGAAACACTTGGGGTTAATCGTTCGTTGCTTGTAAGTGTTACGGTGTATGGTTAAGTAAGTCTGAGGTATGTGATTTTTTTGGTATTTTTCGGTTTATCTTCTATGCTATCAGAGGAAAGGGTTGAGAAACTAAGCTAACTCTAACTAATGTCCTAAGTCTAAATTAACTAGCGTCAGCATCCGTTCCCACCTACCGGACACACCCTGAACTATGCAACTGTGGCTTACCAAACGCTAATCGTTACTGGGATCACCACACGTAACGCAAGTGCTCGAAGTGGTCGTACTGAGGCACCTATTTAGCTTAAGTGTGATAAGCAGCCGATTCCTTAGCTAGCCGTACACACCCGTGGGTGCTCGTAACTAAGTCGTACTTATCACACGTTCTAGCCTAGCAATCAGTAGCCGATTCCTTGACTAGCCGCACACATTGGACTACCATTGGGATTATCAAG
>MNCI01030629.1:384770-399236 GCA_015680685.1 Gnetum montanum | reverse complement strand
ATATGGCGGCGGACCGCGATATCGCGTACGCGATATCGCAGGGGAAGACACGATATCGCGTACGCGATATCGCGGCACATGTAGGTCGCGTCTCATCAATTTTAGAGTCAATATGATCTCAATCACAAACTTGAGTAATTAAATAACATCCAATGTTGCATCATATGATAGCCAAGAGCTAGTTTAAGAAAATTTTGTCTAAAAAAAAGGAGGAATTTAGCATGGTGCATTCTATTGACTTAAATCTAGAGAAAATAAATAGTAAGAAGAATTTATATTCTTTAATGTAGAGATAAACTATCATTTCATAAGAAAATTATATCTTCTTTAAGTATTTATTATAGACCATATCACATCCATGTTTCCAAATAATAAATAAAGCTTTAAACCTTATCAAGTTTCATCTTTAGAAGGTCCTAACTAAAGGAGGATTAAATTTTAATAATCTTGGAATTGATAAACACTAATTTCATACTCGTTGAGCAACTAAACAAAACCTTGAAACATGTTTGATAGACTCAACCTAGTGACAAATTGAATTTAGAGGGTTTTGAATACCCAAATATGTTATCCTTTTATCTAAACAAAGACCTTGATGTAAAGAAACCAATTGAAAATATTGAACTTTGAGCTACTATTAAGTTTGCAAATACAACTAAATCTAAATTACGAAATTCTTTTTCTACATAACAAAGTATAGCCCACTAGAATCAAAATTGTAACCTAGGGTTTCTAAGCCAACACTCTAAGCATGTATGGGTGCATTTGACATGTTGGAATGTTTAAACTAATCATTAAAGAGATTCATAATTTACATAATTTTATGAGGCAACTAATATGAGACTAATCAGTTAATGAACAAGCATTGTAGGGAAACTAATCACATTGTTTGAAGATTGTACATTTTGTCAATATCAGACCTTATTTAGTATGGTGCGAGGAGCTAATGGGTAGCTATAATGTTGATATTAGTCATAACATAATCCAATAATTTGAAATGGCATTACATGAGGATTTCAATCTAATAGTTGGACAATATCATACATGAGGGCTAGTTTAAGTTAGTATCAACCTTGTTATTCTAATATTTGATGTTGAAAACCTCATGGAAATATCACTGTTAAGAGCAAACCAAACATCTATGATTAATTTATGTATTTTATGATTAATTATAAATTAACATTTATGTAAATAAACATTTTAGCTCCACTAACTATGTGTTTTGTGACATGAGCCCCCACTCTCTAATCATGTTCTAGTGAGCTTCTAAGTGGATTCCTCCTACTGTGAAGATGTTCTAATCCTTCTTGTATATGTTCCATGTACATATCAGAGGAAGCTTTGGAGGTGGTCAAGGTAAAGATGCAAAAGGGATCAACATTAGATAAAATATTACCTCTTTATGTATTTTATGTTTGGTTTTTGTCATTCTATGGATTTGTAATTTGGGCTATGAATATGAAAATTTCATTAAACTCTAACTTATGTTGTAATGAGGTCTAAGTGGGAATTAATAAGTTAACATGGATTTGAAGTGGTTTCTAAATTATTAAGTTTCTAAGGGTTTATATGCTTATATGATTTTATAAGTATTTAAGTTGCTCAAGGATTTATTAAGTGATTGAGTTTTATTTATTATGCCCCTCAAGTAATATAATAATTTATCTATGGTTAATTTTGGGACGTGAAAAAAATAAGAATTAATCTTAATATTATTGATGTTCATGGATGGTGTCTAGGTACAATAAACTTAAATAAAACTCTATACAATTAACTTGCATCCATGTTATGGGTACTCACTGACAAATTTTAAATATTACAAAATAGAACTACAAGAGTTCTACTACTATGGGATCAAAAATGATGCATGTAATGCAGTAAATGGGTGGTATTCATAGATATTACTAACCCTAGATACATTATATCTACAAAATTGTATGAAAGCCTATGACATTGTAGCTATGACATAGTAGCACTTGTAAAAATGGTTCATCATACCCTCACAACTAGCTAAAAACTCATCCTTGATTTAAACAAAATTGGGACTGAGTTTATTACAGAAGTTATGGAGGTGACTCTTGACTAACTCACTAATAGAGTAACTAACTTAAGTTTCACATTACAAAATTTAATCAAGTGATTTACAAGATGACAAATACCTAGACACTTATCAAGATGATTGTAAACTTGTAGGTCTTCCAAATATCTACTTCACTACAAGTCTTCATGTTGTTCTAAGTAGTGGCAGCTCATCCTATTATGATGACTCCTGTGAAGGATTAGTAGCTTGATCCTCCATGTGAAAAAATGAAGATCAACTAATACTTCTTGACATCTATCTATGGATCATTAATGTTCCAAGAGAAATTAGCTAGTTTGATTATTACTAGGATCTTCCATAAACATGACAAATCAAAAAACATTTTCTTTGCTTGTATGAACTAGGAAGCAAATAATTTTCACTCAACATCAAACACTCAAACTTATTCCTTTAACTCATGGTATTATGTAGATCACTTTACTAGGTTCTCTATAACATCATGTTGCCCAACATAGTATGCTTAGAGAACTTCTGGCTTAACCTATGTTGGTTGTAGCTTCCCTTTCATCTCATTCTATAACTTGTTCTTGTGATCGAATAAAGAAAATATTTCTACAACTTATTTCTTCACTTCATTTCTTGGATGGTCAATTATCAACATGGTGAGAGCGGCATGTTTGAGGTTAGTGATCTCCATGTAGTGTGTCAGCTCCTCTATCCATAGATTCTTACTTTTGATATCTCTCTAATATGTTGTTATAACTTCATCAAGAATATTTTTCTAGGTAGCATTAGCAATTTGTTATAAAGTAGCATTAATATGGATCTTAGATGCCCCAAATTTGATTCTTATTGATCTCTTTTTAAGGGCCACATGTTTTCTATAGTGTCTCTTAAACATATCTTACTTTGTGACCTTATTTTTCTAGGTTTCAATTTCAATTTTGAACCTTTGCTATAATGCACAACCTCTTGATGTCTACATCTACCTTCATAAATTGTTTATGGAGGTAACTTAGCTAATCATTCAACTATTCTTTCTTCTTTGCAACTTTCATCTATTATAACCACTTTGACTTTTTTTGCATATGTCAAAGTTCTAGTTACACTCTATGGCTTCTCAACTTAAAGCTAGCTTTAGTAGCCTAAATTTAATGTCATGCATCATGTGTAGCATAGTTTCTAATTTCTATCTTCAACTCTTGCTATAAAGTGACATCTCATGTCATTTGTAGATTTATTTCTTGTTTCTCTTTTATTGCTTCTAGTTTTGATGTTCAACATCATCTTCTATATTGATCTTGAGCAATGCTTTTATTAAGCAAATTAGCTTTTGGATGCTCAATGTTAGCTAGTTCTTTGACATTTTACATCAATCTTAATTTTGACGTTCATTGTCAATTTTCATATTAATAACCTACACACCAATTCTCCTATCCAGAATCTTCCAAAAGATTCTATAAGTCCCAATGTAACATTTCTTCATAATCTTCAAGGTGTTTTGGCCTATAAATAGGAAGATGCCCCTAAGAAGAAAGTGTTGTATTTTTGAGTATTTATTTGGCATTCCATAAACACTTGCTTAGCTTTTTCTTGACTTTCTATCTTTACTACTAAGTGAAGTTAGCTTCCTTGACAACATAGGTTATTTGGAAACCTCTCTAATGGCTCTGCCTCTTTGTAGAGAAATTTTTTTCTTACAAGAGATATCAATTCCTCTAATTTCTCTTCCTCTTTTTCCTGCTAACACATTTGTATCCTATTCATGTTGTCCCCTTGATGCATGAAAAATTACTTGAAATTAGGTCAACACAATGATATGATTCACCCCTCTTATTCAATTAACTTTAGAATCTACAATGTTCTTGTTAGATCTACATCAAGTGCATGCATTGAAGAAAGAATAAAGTAACACAACTTTTTATTAGATTCCTCTAAACCTTGGTACATCTCCTAGAATATTTATAGTATTTTTAATCCTCTTTCATTTTGTAATCTAGATATAACCATTTCAATCCTTTTTGTTACTAGCATTATCTAAGATTTACTTTAGATTTGTATTCTTGTTTAGATCAAGCTTTTTAAAACAAATTAGCTATGTCTTGTTCTATGCTCTATTTTCAAATGTCTCTACTACCAACCACACACTGTGTTTCATGTTACATACATGATTCTTATTTATTTTATTCTCTCAGCTATTCAATGCATGCTATTTTCTATATTTTATCCACTAGCATTTGACAAACATACTTATCTTAGGTTGTTAGATTTTTTCCAACAATTTACAAGTTTTCTTTTGATTTAAGGGAAATTAATTGAAAAAATAGTTTTCTTGGACCATTTGATGGCCAGGAGATTGCTTAGCTTAGTTTCATGTTAGGTTGTGATAGGTCTCATATTATGATGATCTTTACCATAATATCTTTCTAGTGCTAAAAGGAGGGCTTCCACAAAACTAACATTATTTCTAAGACCCACTCTTTGCTTACATTTTTATATTGTTTTTATACACTCTCTAAGTGTCAACGAGGTGCTAGATCAAAACACTGATGTCACATTAATTTTGTGTTACTTCAACGTTCTCATTAAATAAAAACTTCTCACCTTCTATTTCAAGTAAGATTTGTTTATAGGGATGAACCTATGCATTGATAATAGCCATGCGAAGTCATGATCCTTTCTATTATTTCAACTATAACATCATCTTTTGATTTGGGATTTTCCAAGATCTAGAAGCTCATGAACCTAAGAAGAAATTAAGGATTCTTAGGAGGATTAAGTCTAAAAGAGCACAAAATAGCTTGTGCCAAATGGAATCTAGGCTATCTTCTTACACTTGACATGTTTAAGTTCATGGCAAAATATGAGTAGAAAAATGATCTGCCACCCTTTCTTCCCAATTCGGATCATTTAATTGAACTAGATAATGAGGAAACTAAAGAGGTTGTAGAATTCATCATGAAGTAGGAGAAGATATAATAATACATACATTTGCAAATTAAATAAGCTAGGATGAAAAACATCCTAGATTAACCTCTCGGTCCTCACATTGCTTTTATAGAAAGAAGAGGAAGCATGACCTTTGAATCAGAAATTCACTTCATAGATAATAATGAAGAAAAACTAATAGGGAAGCTTGGAAAAAGGAATTCCTTATCACATCACATTCACAATATCAACATCACAGTAATTCAAAACACTTTATCTAAATATATTCTTTCTACCACTAAATCACTTAGCTTTTTTACAGGCTCTATTCCTCCCTACCAACTCTTTCCTCTCAATAATCTTAATAATCCTCATTTTATTTTCCATTTCTCTATTTTACCTTTTGGAACTACACATTCTATTCTTCAACCATAACTGATGAATGGCTAGGTATCCCTACACCCAACCATATGAATCACGAGCGTTCACGCGCGACTCGGTCGAAATCTGCAAACTGTAAGCACTTAACATACACCAGACTTCTAACCAATGAAACCTTGGGTTAGAACGGTCGTTGTCATCCTAATCTCACTTGTGAAGCTCTGTTTACGTTGGTTAAGTGAGACTAAGGCTAATGATTTTTATATCTTTTTAATTATCTTTTTGGCGGCTAATCATTTTGGAAAATAAGGATAGAACATTAATTAATCTAAAATTATCTTAATCTAAATCTTAAATATTCCTAACATAAGCATCCGGTCCCATCTTTTGAGCACGTTCTGAGCATCTCCTAACACTTCTGGGTTACCAGACGTTAAGCGTCACTGGGCTTACCAAGTGTTGGATTACGTTCGAGATAGTCGTACTTATGGCCTTAACGAACTACAAATAAACAATAGTGATTGAATTTATAATAATGAAAACATAAGTAATTAATAATGGAAACATAAGTAATTGACAAGTAATTAACTAATAAAGCATAAACACATTAACTAACAAATCATAAACATATTAACTAATAAATGCATAAAATAAGTAAGTCCAAATGCTGTAAGGATTGCTTGAATAGTTCATCTTTATTGCCATCACGCCAATGGGCTCAGATACATCAATGCTTGAATAAAGATCCGATCACTTTTCTTACATCTACTACGGGCACTTGGAAAATATTCTATCTCTTACGGGAGAAAACTGTAAGAGCTTCACTACAACTACTCAAAAGATGCCTAAATGAGGTGGAAGGTCCTCATATTTATAGATCTAGGAAAGGTGGTTGTGTAAATGAGGCCACATCTATGTAGGGTGGCTACATCGACAGGCCCGCGTCAATGTGGCCCCGTATACGTGACCTAGTCGATGCATTGACTTATGACACTTCATCATACCCCCATGACTGAGCAAAAAATTGTCCTTGAGTTACTTTACAATTTGGAAGGTATGGATTTTTATTTACAACACACATAACTTAAACACATAAATGACACACACATGACACAACATGAATTTACCAAGTGCCTAAGCTACAGAGGGAGACAAATTACAAAAATGGTGGTGTTCAGAGACAACATTGAACACCTTGCCAATCCTAGAGCCTCTGCTGTGTAGGATGATGCACAAAATTGCTGGATAAGATCACACCGTCCCTGGGGGCGGTGGTTTTGACAGACCCTCTCTAGCCTCTGGCCCATGCGTAGGTGGTGGCATGGGTGTCGGTAGTCCTGCGGCAACTGCAACCTCTGGAGGCAGCTAGAAAGCCTCCAAGAGAGCCCTCATTTTCTCTTCTTTGCTTCTGGGGTCATTCACGGTCCAGGCGGCTTCTCCAATGTGTGCTGGAACTGGAACTTCCCAAGGGCAAGGAAGTGTTGGGATGAGTTCTGTTAAATTGACAAACCAGGCTGCAAACTGCTTACGTTTGATATTGAACGCTCGGATTGATGACTGTAGTTGCTGGTAGTCACTCATTCTTTGGGCCAGGTCGTCCACAATGGTACGTTAGCCTTCAAAGCTTGTGCGGAGGACCTCGAGTTCTACGTTTGCTATTGCCAGCTTTTGTTTAGTTGCCTTATGCACCTAGAACTCACCCTTGTATAAGGAATACGAGGCAACCACTTTTTTTCTAACGCTGACCATGGTCTACCAGCTGTGAGCATAGCTAGGTTTGCATATCGAAGGTTGGCCAATTCCATGTATTCTATCATTTCTTCAATCTGCAGCTCCTTTAGGCGGATTTCTACTTTGTTGTAGGCATTCAACCCATCAAAGATGGATGGCCATATATCGCCTCCCTCTCGGAACTACTGGAGTGCTTGGTTCATCTTGACTTTAGCGACCTGAATGTGCTTCTTGTTCACCTCCTTCTACAATCCCACTTGGTCCCTGTAATGATTTTTGACTTTTTCGAACTTCAGAGCCTCATGTTTCCAAGTGGCAATTTCGATTGCAGACTTCTGTTGCAATGCCTGAACCTTCTCCATTGACAGATTCCTATTTTCAGTTGCCAACCTTCTTATGTCTGCGTTCACCCTGGCTAGCTCCTCCTACTGTTGCTGGATGAAATCCAACATTGCGCAGGTGATACACTTTTGCGATCAGTTGCACGTTCTCCTGGCGAACCTCTGTCAAGTCCTTTTCTAAGTGATACGCTCAGGCGTCTGCTATGGACTTGTCAAGGATCGCCGTCTCCCACACATCCTCAACAATCTAAATTTTAAGCTGAAGCTGCTGAAAAGCTTTATCTCTGGTGATTTCGTTGTTGAGGATGGCCGAATTGGCAAGCTAGGCCCTTAATTGGGCAACCTCAGTCGCCAAGCGCTGACAAGTGACTTGAGCAGCTTCTAGTTGCCCCTCCAAAATAATGCTCTTGCCTCTTGCCGAGAGCAACTTTGACTGGGTTACAGTGATGTTATCAAAAAGGTTGAAGACATCTGGAAGTAATTGCCCGGTTCCTACCAATTGGTCCAGCAATTCTTCATGTTGGGCTACGTCGATCTTGCTATGCGAAGTTCCATAAGACATCTATACATCTTGTAGTCCATGAATGTTTGGTACAGGTGCTACCGGTGCATTGAGAACCGTAGCAATCATGTCAGCAACCACTTCGGCCATAAGTTCCTGTCCCTGGTGCTGCATCACTAGGACCATCACCCCCTCACCATCTTCCAAGCGTACCAAGAAGGTAGCAGCATTCCCTGAGATTTCAGGGAATAACTGCTGGGTTTCAGTTGAAACATATTAGATGCTTGGATCTATTCTACTTGGAATTCATGCTCGAGAAGTGGAAAATATTAGCCCTGCCCTTTCAAGTAAGCTGATTGATTGAGCCATTTGCTCCAAGTGGCTCATGGAAGGGTGATAGACTAAAGTATCCTCTCCTCCACCAGTTCTGCCAGATTACTCTTGCTAGCTCAAGAGCATTTCTTGGATCTCACAGATGTATTTTGCTATGTTTTGTGAGCCTGGCTGCGTTGTTTATGTAGGTGGTGGAGGTGGTTGCTGCTCTTCCTTTGTCTGTGTGGCGGCAGGCGTTTTATCTTTTATCATTTCTCACCACGAGGCAATTGGGATGCGCTGGATGATATCATTAGAGTACCATGCTATCCCTGCCCGTTTGCATAACTTTCAGATTAGGTAGGGAAAAGGGAGAGTTCGCCTTCCACGTTCATTCTCAGCGAACCTTTTTTCAATCTCCAGAAACAAAAGTTGTGGAAGACTCATGGGAAATTTCCCACTCAAGGCGGCACATGCATGAGCGAAGAAGGTTGTGATTTTGCTAGGTCTTACCATTGGATTCAAATGGTAAGAAGCTATCTTGGAGTATACTCTCTCTGCTGTGGTCAAGGAGCTGAATTCCTTGCACTCTACCCTGTAGCATCGTTGGATCCATTGCGCCTTCACCTCTGGATCGGCCTGCTTAGGAATTTTTGCCATATTTGCCCCAATTTCGGGCAACCCCAAAGCTTGTGCTATAGCTTCTGAAGAGTAAGAGACATAAATGTCTTTGATTCTTACTGTTGAGCTTGGTTTTCGATTTGTCCAGAAGGGATAGGTTTCTCTTAAGTACCACTCACCACTGGTTGTGATGATTGGCCACATCAGAGAACTCTGCAATTGAAGTCTCACTTGGAGGGTTATCGAGGAATGGTCCAAAATTTAACTCTTGGAGGATCGTCCGTTGCACCTCGCATGGCCTGATAGCCTCAAGGAAAGCTTGGGTCAGGGTGACCTCAAGCCGCGGTGCTATCCTAGGAGTCTCATCCTCGAGCGATTGCTCACCAGGAATCTCCTCTTCGAGAATCTGGCGAATAGATTCCACGTCAGGTCTTTTGTGGAAGGGCCCAGTTGCATGGGAGCCCTTTTCATACTCTAGCGGTTGCACACCTCATCCCCTTCCTATGCATGGGTGCTTATCCCTTGGTTGTGATGGTCCTTCATCCCTTAGGTGCCTCGGTTTGGGTGCCATCTGTAATAAAACATAATCATTTGTTAGACCGCTTATAAATAGCTTAAGATGGTTTGTATATACTTTCTCAGTTTGACCAAGTTATGTTAATGGCACAGGCACACTGTTAAGTTTCCCGGAGCGTTAAGCTAGGGGTTAGGGCAAAATTTTTCGTAATTAACAAACTAATTAATTAATTAATTAATTACATAAGGGCACCACCCCCCACAACTAAGAGCATACCTCCGGGTGCATAAAAAGGGCAAGGATAGGTTGATGCGGACACACGATGCAATGTAGGTGCATTGGGAAAGGTTAGGTAGAAAAAACAGCAAAAAATCCCCTCAATTTGAACTCTAAATGATTAAAAATGAAGAAGTGTGGTGGGGTATATATAGGGGTTCGGCGCTGTGTCGACGGGGCTGTATATATGCGGCCGCATATACACAGGCATTGCATATACGGGGCCCCATATATGCAACACTGTTCACCTGTGGACCAGCGTTGACAAACCTATAAAACACCCGAAATGATGAATTTGAAAACCCAAATTGAGGCGTTTGAAACGCAGAAAAGGCTCGATCATAGTTGATGACAGGAGAAAGGTAAAAAAGCATGAACAAGAGACAAAATTGGAGAATGGGATGGAAAAAGAACTCTGCAAGGATGAAATTGAACGATGGGACACTAAAACTAGTCAACCAAGAAATCCAAAGGATGGGAGGGTTAACAAGCAAAACCAGAATTATGTAGGTGGGTCCTCCCCATAGTAGGAAATAGCCTTTGTAGCCCCTGCATACCCTCAATACCAAGGTCCGTGGGCCTGGGTGCTGATAAGTGGTGTCACTAGTGAAGATTCCAAACCAAGAGAACCCACCAAGGCATGAAAGACCTACAGAAGACACAACGAACACAAAAAACATAAAAAGGGCAGTGAGGTGAGTACAGAGAGAAGTGGAAATAGAGGGAGAGGAGAGAATGGAAATTCCGAGTGTTGACCATGTGAAACCCCGTCTAGCATACTTCATGGGGCCCATCACCCCCGTGAGCAAGGCCCCGGATGGGAAGGTTTCGGAGACAATATAAGGCCCACCCCATAGTGTTTGAAACTTTGTCGGTTGGGATACATGTGAGGAATTCCAATACAATACCTTGTCTCCACATCTAAATGTGACCTTCTGAATCCTAAGATCATGTCGTTTCTTATTATAGGCCTTGTGGGTTTCATTAGAAAATAGGGCCACTAATTAGTTCTCATCTAGCACACTTAAATTGATTAATCGTTCTCGTTGTACTAATGGTAGGTCAAGGCCGAGGTCACAGGACATGGATAGTGTCTGGAGTTCTACTTGGATTGGAAGTGTCGGCAACTTTCTGTACACTAACTCATAGGGAGAGTATCCTACAGGAAGTTTCCAAGTGGAGCGATAGACCCATAGGGCATTGTTGAGCTTGGTGCTCCAATCCCTCCTGTATTTGCTAATTGTTTGTGTAAGGATCTTGGTGATTTTCTTATTTGTGACTTCGGCCTGCCCATTGGCTTGGGGGTGATAGGGTGTTGTAAATTTATGTGTTACCCCCAAGCGTTGCATGTTTTTTCAAAAAGTGACCCTCGTAAAGTGAGTCCCATTGTCAGAAATGAGTGCACGTAGCACTCCAAACCTGGTAATGATTTGTTGCTAGACAAATCATGCGACAGTGTTGGAAGAACAGTCGATGACGGTTACCGCTTTTGCCCACTTTGTATAGTAGTCCACCGCCATGATGATGTATGCCTTTTCATTTGACACGGGGGTGATGGGCCCCATGAAGTCGATACCCCAGATGTCGAAGGGCTCTAGTGGCTGGATCCACTGTTGAGGTCCCTCCAACCATGCCGACATCCCACCATCTCTTTGGCATCGTTCGCAAGAGCGGGTGAACCATTGTGCGTCCTTGAAAAGTATAGGCCAGTAATACCCTGCAAGCAGGATTTTAATGATCGTTCAGCGTCTAGCATAGTGGCCCCCACAAGGGCCCTCATGAGCATCTTGGAGGACGCGTAGTGTATCATCATCAGGGACACACCATCGAACCAAGCCATCTACACACACGTTGTAGAGCTGACCATTGATTTCGATGAAACACTTGGCCTTATGGAGAAACTATTGTTTCTGCCGATGGTTCCATTCCTTTGGAAGCTGCTGGGTTGTAAGGTAGGTGAGGATGTAGTTGAACCAAGGATATTCCTTGGGTACTTGAGGATCAACAATGCCTGTGAAGAGGAGTTCATCTAGAAACTGATCCGATAAAGGCTCTTCCTCTTCTACGTCATCCCATCGTAACTAAGACAAGTGGTCAGCAACCACATTCTTGGTCCCCTTTCTGTCTACCATGGTAAGATTGAACTCCTAAAGAATCACCAGCCACCGGATAATGCGGGGGCTAACCATTGGTTTATTCATCAGGAATCGGATAGCATTGTGGTCTGTGTGCACAAACATCTCGTATCTAAGCACATAGTGCTGGAATTTGTCCAATGCGAACACCACCGCCATCAATCCTTCTCGGTGGTGGTATAGTTCAACTCTGCACCCACAATGCTATGGCTTGCACAATGGATATAATATGGATGTTTCTAATTGTCACACTATGTAAGCACGACACCCAAGATGTAGTTGGAGGCATTCGTCATAATGTGGAAGGGTCTGGACCAATCAGGTGCTCATAGAACTGAAGCTTCTACAAGTTTCTGTTTCAGTGCTTGGAATGTAGACTCGCATTCCTTGGTCCAGAAGAATAGAGCATCCTTCTTTGTAAGTTCTACTAATGGCCAGGCCATCTTCGAGAAGTGCTCTATGAAACGCCGGTAGCAACTAGTATGTCCAAGGAATGACTGCACATCTTTGAAGGTACTTGGTTGGTGGGTTATTCCTTGGTTGACCCTAATCTTTTCAGGGTCTATGTTGATCCCTATTGATAAAATGCAATGCCCCAGCACAATGCCCTCCTAGATCATCAAATGGCTCTTTTGCTAATTAAGCCACAGATTGGTGTTTACACATTGCTTTAGAACCTACTCTAGACAGTCCAGAGCCTGCTCGAACGTGGCACCATAGGTGGAGAAGTCATCCATGAAGACTTCTACACCATTGCTGATTTGTTGTTGGAAGATGCTTAGGACAAGGTGTTGAAACGTCGTAGGCGCATTGCACAGACCAAAGGGCATCTTCTTATATGCAAAAGTTCCCCATGGACTCGTGAAGGTAGTTTTGGCCTGGTCCTCTGGTGCTATTTGGATTTGGTTATAACCACTATAACCATCCAAGAAGCTGTAACATTGGTGTCCTGCGATTGTGTCCAACACCTGGTCCACAAATGGGAGCAGGAAGTGGTCCTTGAAAGTAACCATGTTGAGCAACCAGAAATCGATATAGACCCTCCACTTGCCACCTTTCTTGGGTACGATAATGAGTGGGCTAACCCATTCGCTATTGGCGATAGAATAGATGAATCCTGCCTTCAACAACTATTCAATTTCATCTTTTACAACTTGCTTCAATTTGGGATTCAACCGTCTTTGTGGCTTCATGGAAGGGTCAAGGTAGATCCAGTGCTGGCAGATCCTGGGATCAACTCCAGTCAGCTCAGGATAGGACCATGCGAATGCAGAAACCCATTTTTTTTACCATCACCAGCAACTTCTTTTTCTGTTTAGGAGCAAGGGCAGCATTGATAATTACCGGCTTACCATTTTGCAAGAATGCATATTCTAAGTGAGCCGGTAGGGGTTTTAGCTCTAGGGGCTCTTGCTTGAAGCTCTCAGGGATCTCTAGCTTTCCCTAGTCATCTAGGTCATCAATAATGGAGGTTTGTTGATGAAACTCCTCCATCATACCCGTGTTGTCAATATAGGCTTGCACTAGCCCCTCATATGGTTCCATGCGTAATGTGCTGCTAACAGGATCAACTGTTAGCCACTGGGTGCTCTCTTGGTTAGTGGCTACTGCATATAGGCACTGTTGAATTGGTGATTTCTCAGTACACCGACTACATGCTTGAATGGATTTTCACTTAGCGGACCATAACTGCTGCACATAGTTGCACCCCAAGTCACTGTACGTGATGCATGGAACTCTTTTCTTCTTGATCTTCCCGAAAGGATTTTCCTTTAAAATTTCTAGGGACATATCTCAGAGTCCTAGTCGTGCATCCACCATGCTTAGCCAGGCTCTTACCATGATGATTGGGAAGTTTCCCTTACAGTTTTCTACATGGATGATCAGGAAGTTAGTAGGGTAGGACCACCCACAAACGGTGGTCACAATGTCTTCCACCAAATCCAAAGGAACGGTGGTGGAATGGTCTGCTAACTTGAGCTAGATGTTGCTCTTCTTTAGCGGGGGTAGGTTCTAGTTCTTGTACATGTCATGAGAGATTAAATTGACCCTTGACCCTGAGTCCAGAAGAGCTTTGCATGGCTCATTCCTAGCCACCTGAAGATAGATTAGGGGGCTTTCCAGATCTGTCAATTTTCGAGGAAGAGAACCTGCTTTGATCCAGTCTATCATGACATGTGTGAGCATGACTATCTGGATGTTGGAATGTGACGGAGTGGAGGGCTGCTTAGGCGTTATGATGGTAGAGGCATTGGTAGGTTCGGAAGCACTGGCCATAGGTGTAGGTGAGGGTGTGTTCAGATTATTGGACTGAAAAAAGGGACGTTTGCGTTGTTTGGGTTCCATTCCACTCAGCCGAGGTCTGGTTGTAAGTTAACAACCCTCTTAGCATTTCGCTGTTGTGGCTGTGGCAGTATTTCTCCCTGCATGGATGGAGCAGGTGGCAACTGAGAGGGGTGGTGTAGAGGAGTGGTAGAAGAAGGTGACGGAGGGTAGAAGAGATGTGGATTTGTCCCCCTGGGTGATGGAGATGGATGTTTAAAATATTCAGGGGGATGGTAGTAACTGGGAAAGGCTGCATGACTGGAAGAGTCTCTTGGAGAGACCGGTTGCTGAACATAGTACCCATAAGGATCTACTTGCTTGTAAGGGTACTGCTACCTTGGAGGTGGCATCCCCCA
>MNCI01030629.1:348938-383942 GCA_015680685.1 Gnetum montanum | reverse complement strand
CTTCCTCTTTGGCCACCTAATCAATGAGGCGCTACAACTGATAGAACCTTATCTCTGACAGTCGTCCCTTGGCGTACACACCAAGGGTCTTTCATGTTTCAAAACGAAGCCCATCAATAATGTGGTGAAGCTGTGCCCATTGAAAGTAACCATAACTAGGGCACCGATATAACAATGAGTAATACCTGCTCATGGAGGCATCCAAGGGTTCATGATTCCCTTGTTTCTAACCTTGGATTTGTCGTCTTAGATATGCCACTCTAGAGTATGTTTGATATTTGTCATTGAAAATTTCAAGGATCGTACTCCATCTTCTGATTGATTCCGACTCCATGGACCGGTACCAACTTTCAGCTTCCTTAATGAGTGTGTGAGGGAATAACTTCAACCGTTGCCAATCATTATCAATGTTTTGCAGGGCACAGGCGTCGTGGAACACCTGTAGGTGGGTCTACGGATCACAATTGTATTCCCCTTTAAATCTGGGGATGTTGTTCATGTCAACATGCTTGATCCAACTATCCTTGATGTGCCTACTTGGAATGTGAACTGCCTTTGTAATTTGGAGCATGCTCCGAGTAGCTAACAACGCCTCATCTGAATCATAATCCTGTTGGAGACTATGATGTCTGTGATGATTTCTGCTACCCCTTCTTTCATGTTGGCGAGGGCCACACGATTGGTTGCATGCTCCCTCATGTTGCCCCTTCTGAACCTGTTTACCATCATCCTTTCTCTCCAACCTTCCCTTGTTACACTCAGAGCTTGAGCTGGAGGAAGGCGCATGAGAGGGGTAGGATGGAGAAGAAGGAGAGGTATCGCCACTGCTCTGGCGTTGATCTCCCCATCTACCCTGGTGGCAGCCACGGTCATCTCCCCCAGCATTGCTATAGGACCCTCCATCCCTTTGAGGATCGTGGTCACTGGGGGGTTTATTTTGAATGATTAACTAGAGGAACTGTGGCCCCAAGGGAAGTTCGGTTGAATGAGTATCATGAAATACGGGATCCCCATCATCTTGTAGCCCTTGTGAGAATAAGGGGTTGGTGAATTACTTCCCCTTCTACTGTTCATATTTCTCTGCCTGCTGCCGATCTCTTGTTCATTGAGCCTCCGTAGGACGATAGTCCTGGTAGTCATGGTCCTCCATGACATACTT
The DNA here is from genome assembly GCA_015680685.1 of Gnetum montanum. Lineage (NCBI taxonomy): Eukaryota > Viridiplantae > Streptophyta > Gnetopsida > Gnetales > Gnetaceae > Gnetum > Gnetum montanum. The sequence continues at coordinate 382,783 of MNCI01030629.1, read as the reverse complement.
TGCCACCCGGTCCTAGATGCCCAATCTACCCAGATTGTGATATAGCATCGCAAGAGCTGCTCGGTCGAGTAGTAGCACGATGCTACCCTCCATGTCTCGCCATCAAAGATGCTCATCCTAATGTAGGATGAATGTGAAATCAGGGACATATTCATTGAAATGTTTGTACACCACTTGACATTCTTGCGGCATCGGTGGTTCAAATGCATCTCTCCTGTGAGAAGACATGTTGGACATTAGATGGTCCATATAATCGGTGTACCTCACTATTTACTTGAATTCGCCTAGTGTGCGTAAATGTTTCTCCCTTGGGTTTGTTCCAATGACTTAAATGATAATTCCACTAATGTTAGATGATGCATGTAAGACTAACAGTCCCCGAAATCGGCACCAATGATGAGCAGCTAGGTATCCCTACGCCCAACCATATGAATCACGAGCGTTCACACGCAACTTGATCGAAATTTGTAGATTGTAAGCACTTAACATACACCAGACTTCTAACCAATGAAACCTTGGGTTAGAACAGTCGTTGTCATCCTAATCTCACTTGTGAAGCTCTGTTTACATTGGTTAAGTGAGACTAAGGCTAATGATTTTTATATCTTTTTAATTATCTTTTTGGTGGCTAATCATTTTGGAAAATAAGGATAGAACATTAATTAATCTAAAATTATCTTAATCTAAATCTTAACTATTTCTAACATAGGAATCCAGTACCATCTTCCGAGCATGTTCTGAGCATCTCCTAATGCTTTTGGGTTACCAGACATTAAGTGTCACTGGGCTTACCAAGCGTTGGATTATGTTCGAGTTGGTCATACTTATGGCCTTAACAAACTATGAATAAACAATAGCGATTGAATTTATAATAACGAAAACATAAGTAATTAATAACGAAAACATAAGTAATTAATAATGAAAACATAAGTAATTAATAATGAAAACATAAGTAATTAACTAATAAAGCATAAACACATTAACTAACAAATCATAAACATATTAACTAATAAATGCATAAAATAACTAAGTCCAAATGCTACAAGGATTGCTTGAATTGTTCGTCTTTATTTCCGTCACGTCAATGGGCTCAGATACATCAACGCTTGAATAAAGATCCAATCACTTTTCTTACACCTGCTACAGGCACTTGGAAAATATTCTATCTCTTGCGGGAGCAAACTGCAAGAGCTTCGCTACAACTACTCAAAAGATGCCTAAATGATGCGAAAGGTCCTCATATTTATAGATTTGGGAAAGGTGGCTGCATAAACGGTGCCACGTCGATGTAGGGTGGCTACGTCGATGGGCCCACATCGACGCGGCCGCGTATACGTGGCCTAGTCGATGCATTGACTTATGACACTTCATTAATAAGCTACCATGCCTCCTTTTCAGTCCATCCCTCTTTCTACTTCTATTACTTTATCATTGTTTAGCCTTCCCTAATCTATTGTCATGTCGTCCTTTCTAGTATACCCACCTAATTCAAGTTCATTGGGTATGCCTACTTCTACAACATTGGGACCCATTCCTTATATGGATCCTCCCTCAACATCACCACTTGCTACTATGGTTTAACCTATTATCAACTCTCCTAGAACAAATCCACAATTTCTAGTAATGATTAATGACATAATGATCCATATTCAAAACAATGAAGATAAAATTTTCAAGGTACTAAGCATGCAAGAAGATTCTCTTATCTCCTTGGATTAGGTCTTCAGTGATCCCATAAGCTTTGCTATTTCTTTAGTAGTCCTTCCTAAGGGAACTTCATTCTCAAATTTCATAAAATATAATGATAAAATAGGGAATCTCATAAATCATGTGGTCATATTTAGAAATGAATGCATGCTTCTAGCCATTTACCCTCACATTATGTTGAGATGCTTCTCAAACTCTCTTTCTAGAAGAGCTTTAGAATGGTATATGTCTTTAGCACATGAATCTATCACTTTTCTAAAGTAACTAATTGTAGCTTTCATTGAATGATTCAAGTTTAATGTTTCTCAAAATACAAGTGTGATGTCTTTTATTACCATTAAACAAGCTTCAAATGAGCTCATTGATAAGTTCATCTCTCAATGAATAGTGGCATTGACTAAACTACTATATCATTTGGAGGAATGTCATCTACAAGACATCTTTGAAGCTACAATAATTAACTACATTTAGAAAAGGATGACTTATCTCAAGCCTCATTCTCTAAATGATGCCTTCCTAGCTGCCAAATGCATTAAAGAGGTTGCTATTCAATGTGGTAACCAAGAATTTCTGTCAATCCGTAACAAGGATAATAAGGTTGCAAAATAAGAGAAGGGATAACTGACCTCTCACTGTGTTTCTTCTTTCTCTAAGGGATAAAACAACGCTTCCTCAGTTGCTTCATCTTCTACTCAACAACACAAACCTCAAAGGGGTAGAGACTAGTACATCAAGATACTTATGAGGCACTTTCTACTTCTGAATAATCTTCTTAAGGATGATCACCTTAAGAAGAAACAAGTCTTTGATCAAGTGAGAGCACACTATCATCACATACATCTTATAGTTATGGATCCTTCTCAAAGATAAGAAAGTGACCCAAAGGTGCCTAAGTGGTACAACTATCAAAAATATTGTTATTATCATGAGATTGCTAGACATGATACAAATAACTATAAGAATTTGAAGGATGACATCTAGGATCTTATTGATAAGGGAAAAATAGTGATTAAGAGCAATCCATCTACTATGCATCTAGATAATCAACAACTAGAGGTATTTCAGAACTCCTTTGGAGCTAGAAGCATAATTTTATCTTTCAAACCTAAATACAAACCCTGTAAGATCTCATCTAGTAAGCCTTACATCATCCACTGGTCTAACTACAAATAGCCCTAACAATCACCATCATAGCCTTAGAAGCCTTATGTAATCTATTAGTCTGATTATGCCACTATGCTAAATCATTCTTTTTCACCTCCCTATCATATTCATGCTACTAGTTCCCATTATTTTTCTTTGGCTACCCAACCTACTCATTCCTCTAATTTCCATCTTATTCTCTATTACCCAAAATCTCAAGACATCCCTACAGCTATTACGTCTTAGACATCCACTTGTCCTTTTTTATTACCTCAAATAAGGATTCTTACCCATGGCTAGTAGACTAATGAGTCATGATCAGCTAAATAGAAGGAGAAGACTACTAATGCATAGAAATAATCTTCTAAAGCATCTAAGAAGGTTTAGGGAGGTTTTTGTTATATTTGAAATGTACCATTATTTTTAGAATCTTTAGAATTTTTAATTTTTTGATCAATAAGTTAAAATATTTAAAAATATTACAATATATCATAAAATTACTACATTGCTTAAACTGATAATCGCAAATATCTACCATTATGTGATATTCATTCATATTAAAAAGTAATTCATATCATATCAACTTAAAGTAAGTACTTATATATTTTAAAGTACATGTTAGTAGAAACATCAATAGAGTTAATTCAATCATTCTAGAAAAATTATTCATGTCACTTGAAAATAAGGAGAGTAAAAGGAAATCTTGTCATATCTGCATATCATTCTAAGAAACATGAGTATGGATGTCATCTTGTCATTTTATATTATGCAATTTTATTCATAGCCTATGCATTAGCATTTGCATTCCGTCACAACATGTCTTTGATTGTCATCTTTACTTTCCTATTCAGTTTCATCCTTATCTCATCTCTTGTTTTGCTTATCTATTCAAAAATCACTTGGATAGATTACACTATTCTAACTTTATTGTTCTTCAAGTTATATATCCATTCACAATATATCCATTGTTCCTTTACTCTTGATTTTGGTGCAAACCAATCCACTGTTATATCTTTTATAATGTCCTTCCTTGATTAATATTTCTTGCTCTATCCATCCATATAATGCCTATTTCATTTCCATCTCCTAGCCTAACCAAAAGCATCATCCCATTTGTGATATCAAAAAATGGATAAATAACCTCCTTGGCTTCTTATTTTGTAATCCAACATATACAAGTTTATGTTTCTTCACTTGAGTTCATCAATGTCTAATCCTTGATCCATAATATCCTTCTAAAGATTTCTTGAATAGAAATATTTTGTGATAGCATTCCCATATAATATTGTATCTTCAAAAGAATCTAAATTTTCTAAAACTTTTCTCTAGTAAGTTATTTTTTCATTCCACTCTAGCTTATCAGTTTCCTAAAGCCCTTCCATCATCTCATTCCATACCTTGATGTGAGATCTAATGTAATTTGTAATCCTTATTATGTACTCCATTTGATCAAATGTAGTATCTAGGATTCTTGGTTCACCTCTAGAATGACTTATATTTTTATTAATAGTTTCCCATAGCTCGAACAATTTAGACTAGATTTTTTCCCTAATATTTCTTTTCTCTATCATCACAGGAGTTCCCTTATCTAGGTAGAATCTAATATAATGAATATGTTATGTTCCACAAAAATTATTGACTTAACTTGATATGTATCCTTCAAGAAATCCTTTGAAGTCATATACCATATCAATGTAATATGGAGTATAGTTGCTTTCATTATCTTCATCAGTAACATGATACATGTCCATAAGCTTGAGTAGAGAAATTATATCCTTTTTTTCTCATAGCCATTGAAATCCTTCTAAAACTTCCATCAATGTCCTCATGTGTAAGCCCTATTAGAAGAAAGCTTAACTCTATAACCTTAAAAATTCTTCTTCTTGTATGCAATGAAAAACAAAGGAAAACAGATCTATTCTTTTTATCTCCTATCTATTTGTACAAAACATGTAGTAGTTAATGGCTTAAAATGAGAGCTTGTATTGATTTCATCTAAATATTCTAAATGATTTTGTTCTCCATGTACTATTTTTGAATGGTGAAGTAGTGCTTCTATAAGTGAGCATCATTATATTGTTTCTTCATCATAACATTGTACCTATACAAGATTAACCTCCAAATCTCTCAAGCATTTTGACAAAGATGTTATGGTAAATTATGAATCCATTTATGTGTAAAATGGACCAAAATTCCCAAAACCTATATATTCCCATCCTTTCACTAGAATTCTTATGAGGAAGATTTGTAACCTCTCCTTCTTGAGAAAACCCTTAGGTAAGATTAATAGTTTTGACAATGAAGTTTTTGACTTATCTATGCTATCATGAATGATACTTATGTAATTATTAGGTTTCCTTGTCCCTATATCCCTATGAATGTAGTATGTGTTCCTACATACAGATCCATAATCGTAATGATTTTGAAGATCCCTTTGAATTCTATCTCTTTCCAAAGGATCCTTGATACATGTCTTTCTCTTGTCTAATGTATGAAAAGTTCTACAAATTGAAAAATCATGCTTTCTACTAAAAATTACATTTGAACAATATTTGTTAAAAATATTTGATAATTGACTTTTGCTACATGGTGTTAATGCCAGATCAGCTAACCTAGGATTAATGTAAATTTTTAATAAAATATGTTAACTCATAGTCATAGGTAATGTCTTAATTGGTTCAAATGTTCCATCCCTCATAACTTGTCTACATTCTGACAGTGATTAGTTAGCCATATCATCAACCACTCTCTCAAGAATCGTTATTGCTACAATCTTACTTGATCTAGACTTTACCTTTCTTGTGTTCCTACGATAAAAAAATAGATGTCCATTCTTGAAATTACATAAGTGATTGTAGAATGTACTACTTGGAATACCATGAATTATATGCCAAGCCTTCTTACAAATCTCAATCCCAAAATATTTCATTATCTTCACTATACAGATTCCATTTTTGATAACATGATTTGATTCAAATTCATGCATAATGTATGACCTTTTTCCATTACAACTCATACTAGACATCATTTGCCAAGTCCTCCCAATATCTCCCATAGTAATACTCTACATACAATTTCTTTTGTAGTAATTAGCATACATGATGGATAGAAAATTCTCAAGATGATAAGAGGCTCTAGTTCCTAATATTCCTTCATGTTCTCTAGTATCAATAATGTCATCCTTTCTCCTACTCTTTATAAGGTCTTTTATTTGTTAATATATTACATATAGGATGCATTGTTCTATTTTTTCTAGGATTAAGAAACTTAATTTCCTCCCATATATTTATCTTAGTAGGATTGGGAACACTACTCCTTGAAAGGGAAACAAATTGAGAATTCAAGATATCATATACATGATCCTCTCTCCATATTTTCATTACTAGGATATCCTTGAATAATAGATAACAATCATGACATTCTTCATCAATTGATTCAATAGATACATGAATTTCATTATCAAATAGACAAACAATAGAATAATCTGTCATGCCCTATATATTCTATATAAACTCCATTCTATTTTTTCTTCATGAATCTACCATAGTATTATCTACTTGAGTTCTATAGATTATCCTTGTTGCAGGGAATCCATTCTTTGTACATTCATGCTTTATGAAAACCTTTCTTATAAATAAATTTTCATGTCTCTTATTTATATCATTTGACAAGTGATCCATATTTAGTGTAGATAAAAGTGAAAACATGTTAGTCACTCATTACAACATATAATTTATCTCATTATAATATAATTCCATAATAGAGATTAAATAAGTTATATCATTCACAACATATTCACAATCAATCAAATTCTTGTATTTCATATGTTAATGAACCTTCTTTTTTTGTTAGCCGGTATACAAGAAATCACTTATTACAATATCTATCATTAAAGTTAATAAGTCACAAAGGAAAAACCCTAAGTAATTTAGGTATTATAATATTAAATTATAATCAAATATCCATCACATGAATTGAGGATTATGAGGGAGTTGCATGATCGAGCAACCTCATATATGTTGTAATATAAATAATAAAAATGCTTTATGAGTTATAATATGTATACATGATATTTATTCTATCATATATATTCACCACAATAATAGTATCAAAAATCATAAAATTAAATATTTTTTTAATAAAAATGCTTTCCTACATGAATAATCTAATGTTTCTCCTATATTTAGGTTGCTCAAATGAGAAACCTCATATATCTTACATGAATACTCAGTTGAGCAACTGCATATACTATAGCTGAATGCTATCAAGGTGCTCAGTTGAACAATCTCGTATATGTTATATAAAATTATAGTGAGGTTGGTTGGCTAAGCAATCTCATATATTCTACATGGACTTTATTAGGTTTTGTGGCCGGGTAACCTTATATATTTTATTATAATATACTTTGGATTCTTGAACAAGTAACCTCATATATTGTACATGAATTTTCATAATTTTTTTGGTTGGGCAATCTCATATACTATAAATGAATATAGTGAGGTTGCTAGGATGAGAAACCTCATATATCTTACATAAATTTTATTAGGATGATCTTCAAACATTACATATTTTTATGTTAATATACTAAGATTGCTCAAATTGGAAACTTCACATATCATGCATGAACTTTTTTAGGATACTTAGTAAAGAAACCTCGTATATTATACATGAATATACTTAGGTTGCTTAGTCGAGCAACCTCATATATTTTACATTCATTTTATGAGGTCTCCCAAATGAGTAAAATCATCTATTCTACATGAATATACTATTATCGTATTGAAATTTGGCATGTACATAATAGATGTATGGAACTATTTTTACAAGTAGAAAAATTTTATGATCTATTAATTGAATATATATTAATTATGATTGTATGAAACTATTTTTTATACTAGAAAACATTATCTGCATAGATATGTGATATATCTATTCATAGAAGCATGTAATAAATAATGATTTTTTGTTATCTTGTTACTCTAACGTGATTTAATGTTTTTTCACCTAGGCAGGTATCCTTTGATAATGAAAGGAAAGTAGAATGATTTTGGTTAGATATGAACCTAGAAGAATGTATATGAAATATAAAATGAAAATAAATACGGCAAGCAGATTCAAATGCTTGGGGCCTAGGAGTTACAAAAGGAAATGAATACTGAGGATCATCTACAAATAAGCATTAGAAAGTTACTCGAAAATGATTGTTAAATGGTAATAGTACATGAAACTTCTTTTTATCTCTTTCAGTGATGACAAAAATATGGAATATTTAGATAACTATGACTTGTGATGCTTCTGTAAATCTTGAATACTAGAATGTAGAGGAATGATATACAAACATTTAACAAATTTAGAAGAAATCAAGTACAACTAGAGAAAATTACATTTCCATGACAAGGGAGACTAGAATAATGCTTAAGATTTTTGAATGTGCTTTCTTATTTTGTGATCACTATCCTCAAGAAAACCTATGGGCACTATCAAGATGTGATTTCCTACTCTGCAGATAGCGTCCTTTGAAAAATGTTATGAAAGATCTTGGAAGTTATGAAAGATGTTCAAACACTTAAAACTTTAGGTATATCTTGTTGCTTCTTCAGTGTATTGATGAAAAAAAATGCTTAGCATTTATTGAGGTGGTTGATGGTAGGTATGTTAAGTATCCTCTAGGATAATTTACTAAACTCATTTGCTCTAATTTTTATTAGTTAAAGCATTAAAAAAGACAACATGTAAAATCGAGTTGTTCTCTACTATTAATTATGTGTAGAAGCTGTGTACATATAATAATTTTAAAAATGTTGCTTTTAAAGATTCATGAATCATATATAGATATAATTTAAATGTGAATTTCAAAAAGTAATTCAATTCAAATATGTAATATATGATAAATGAAATGAAACTTGGATGAGGGGCATTGTGTTTCCATTTTACTAGACATCATGATTTGAATGGTATAAAAATGAGAGCCTAGTTTGATTGTGCTCTATTACTATGTCCACAAAGTTGGGATAGATTTTGACTGGGATTGAGTGACACTAATTACTTGAGTTTAAGCTTTAGTAATTAGTGTGGCTCTGTTCCCATCGAGATTTGGTGTAACTCATGATTCACAATTAAATGGTTCTTAACCAAAAAAGTTCTCATTCAATTTATGAATTTAGAAAAATCATTCTTTATATTTTGTACATTGTCATGGCCTTTTCAATATGGGATTATGCCTATGTTATGGAATTATTTTTATTTGATTCACTTTTATTCACACATAGTGGGTTTGGATTGCTTAAAGCGTGAGGTACATGATGTCTTCATGTTACTAGAGATCATAAAATAATTAATAAAATGAGAGCTTGGTTTGGTTGTGCTCCATTACTACATCTACAGTGTTAAAGTAGATTTCGATGGGGATTGAGTGATACAAATTACTTGAGTTGAAGCTTTAGTAATTAGTTTATCTTTATCCTCATCAAAATTCATCATAAATCATGATCTTTAGTTAGATTATTCTTAACCAAATAAGTTCTTCTTTAATCTATCAATGTAGAAAAATCATTCATTTATATTATTTACATTGCCATCACCTTTTCAATGTGAGATTTGAAGCTCAACAAAAAATGAAATAAGACTTGGATGAAGGGATTTGAATTATAAAAAAAATAAAAGCTTGGTTTGGTTGTGCTCCATTACTACATCTACAAAGTTATGGAAAATTCCACTAATTATTGAACAACATCAATTACTAGGGCTCAAGATTTAGTGATTAGTGTGGCTCAATCACCATCAAAATCTATTGCAATTCATGATGCATAGTTAGATGGTTCTTAACCAAACAAGTTTTCATTTAATTTATCAATGCAAAAAATTCATTTATTTATATTCTTTACATTTTCATCTCCTTTATAGTATGGGATTATGCTGACATTATGAAATTATTTCTATCTGAATCCCTTTGTATTATGTACTAAGTGTTATTATATTTTAATTGCTCATCTAATCTTATGCATGCAAGCATTTGTTTTGGAGAATCTTGGGTTTCATGTTGGCTATTAAACATATCTTGGTGGTACCTAGTCATAAGCAAGGTCATAGAGTGAAGAGGATACTTGGGTGGGGGGCATGGTGTCTCAACCCACTAGCATGCAAGAGTGGTTTTAGAGAATCTAGGGTTTCATATTAGCTGTTAAAAATGTCTTGGGTATACCTAGTCATGGACAAGATCATACTGAGAAGAGGTTACTTAATATCCTAACCTAGTAGCATGCATTACATATGTACTTCATGTTGTCTAGACACATGGAGTTAACCACATGATGCCTTGAGTTGTTCCAAGGATGATATGATTCGACATGTATTTTAAATGCTCACTTACTCTTATGCATGTAAGAGTGCTTTTGGAGAATCTAGGGTTTCATGTTAACTATTGAACATATCTTGATGATACCTAGTCATAGACATGATCATACTAAGAAGAGGTTACTTGCTATCCCAACCTAGCAACATCTTAGTGGTTTTATGTTAGCTATTAAACATGTCTTGGATGTACTTAGTCATGGATAAGATTATACTAAGAATAGGTTACTTAATATTTAAACCTAGTAGCATGCATTACATTTGTACTTTATGTTATCCAGTTACATGGGGGTTGACCACATGATAACTTGGGTTGTTTCCAAGGATGGAATGATCTGACATGCATTTTAAATGCCCACCTACTCTTATGCATGAAAGAGTATTTTTTAAGAATTTATGATTTCATGTTAACTATTGAACATATCTTGGTGGTACCTAGTCATAGATATGGTCATACTAAGAAGAGGTTACTTTCTATCCTAACCTAGTAGCATCTTGGTGATTTTATGTTAGCTATTAAACATGTCTTCAATGTACCTAATCATGGATAATATCATAATGAAAAGAGGTTACTTGATATATGAACCTAGTAGCATGCATTACATATGTAATTCATGTTATCCAAACACATTAGGATTGATCATATGATGCTTTGGGTTGTCCTACGGATGGGATGATTTGACATGTATTTTAAATTCTCATATACTCTTATGCATGCAAGAGAACTTTTGGAAAATTTATTGTTTTATGTTAACTATTAAACATATCTTGGTGGTACCTAGTCATAGACATGATCATACTAAGAAGAGGTTACTTGCTACCCCAACCATAGTTGTCACCTTGGCCAATGAACTAGGTTTAGTCCTCATGATGTCATCACATTGAAGATGTGGTTCCAAAGATGAATCAACTATGAGCATTTCCATTTCCATTTGGATTATTAATATTATAAAATTTCAATATCTTTAAAAGTTCAAAATCCATCCCTAAGAATGCTAAGGCTATAATGGACATTTTAAAATGTAAAGTACGTTTACATTTATTAGCGTTTTCTCATAAATTAAAATAAGAAAAACATTTTTACATGCCTAACTTGAATATATACTTTTTATAGTGTCAATTTCTGTATTCTCCTAATATAAAAGCTATATTTATATGTTTTCATCCAAAATTAAACTTTATAATATGTTTGAAAGAGCAAACATGTTCATTTACATGTCAAATTTCAATCCTTCTATTGAGTATCGACACATATATTTTTCAAAAATAGAAAGCAGTTCCACCAACTTCTAATTCAAGGATTGAGCTGCATAGGTTCCACTAAGTTCCACGTACCAATGTTCCACTAAGAGCTACAAGTTTCATAGATTGCTAGTGAGTACCATAGATTTTTGAGGTGTCTTGATAAAAGCTATGCTAAGGGTGTGTTTTTGAGGGTCCTTTGAGAATTTACATTGTTATTGCAATTAGCCAAATTTGTTCTTTTCTTTAGGGACATAATTACATGTCATTCTATAATAAATTCATTATGAAATCTCCTCCAAATTTGTACTAGGTTTTTCTCCATAGTTTTGGTTACCAATTCACAAATGATAGTTGGCTTTTCTTTGATTTTTTCATTGTTTTTTATTTTATATGAATTTAAGATTTTTTCATTTCATGAATTCATAAAAATTAATATGTTTATTGAGGAAAATGATGATAAATTTAATAAAAAATTTGCAAGGATTTAAATAAAAAAATTTAGAACTTGCAAAGATGCCCTACGTAGGTAAGGGTTTCTACAAGAACTATATCAAAATGGCTAAGCTGCCTAAAGTATGAGGTTCATTTGTTCACATTTACCCATTATTTTTGTGCTACTAGGGTACAAATATCAATTATTTTCAAAGGAGTTTGTGTCACATGGTAGGTAACTTATGCTATATTCTCTAATGTGCAATAGTTAATCCTACTGCTACCTAACATTTTGGTTGTTTGCAAAAATCTTATCCCAAGCCTAAATTTTAGTTAACATAGTAAGTGACACATATTACATTAGCAAATGAAATTTAGTTAATGTTGATATGAGAAGGAAATAAGTCAATGTATTTTTGGTTTCAAAGTTCACATGGGCATTTTTGTCAATGTGTTTTGGGTCTTAAGGCTTGTATGGATTTCAAGGATTTTTCCACCCCGTTTTTTCAACTTCATAGCAACTTGAAAAGTGTTTATAGGTTAGAACTCACATAAATATATGAGATAAATGTCCTTGGAGCCTTTATCTCTTTCAATCCTTGCCTGCCACCTTCCTTGATAATGATCCCTATTTCATGCACTCATGAGTTTTTCAATAATTGGGCATTTATACTTGCAATTAAATAGAGTAATTTGGATTAATATCAAGATATCTTTAAATTTTCATGGGTCATCTTTACACCAAAATTATGCTGAAATGATGCATACCTCTTCTAAAACTAGAATTATATTTTTATGATTCTTTAATGTTCAATGTGTTTAAGGTTTTAATGCTTATATGGATTTTAACAAATTGACCACTTCATTTTCTCAACTTCATAGCAACTAGCAAAGTGTATAAAGGGTATAATTAATTTATCCTAATTTTGATGAATTGAATTTGTTGAATATTATAGGATTAAAATAAATAGTTCACTATAGAACTCATAGAAAGATCCAAGATAAATATCCTTTAAGCCTTTATCTCTTTCAATCCTTGCCTGTTGATAAGATGCGATTCGCATGAGCCGTGATATCGCATCCCATGCGATATCGCGTATGCTATATCGCGTCGTCCCCTGCGATGTCGCGTACGTGATATCGCGGTCCGCCGCCAAATCTATAAATAAGAGGCCGCATTCCCCTTATTTCCCATCCTGAGTTAGAAATAGGGTAACTCTGGTGGTTTGATCACTCCAAAGATAGAATATTTTCCATGTGACCACAGTACGAGTCCCAAAGTGAACGGATCTTTATTCGAGCAACATTGTACCTAAACACAAGTTGTGTACGGCAATAAAGATGAGCTTTCCGAATAAACCTTGCAGTGCATGGAATAGGATTTTATTTATTGTTTCTCTCTCACCCTTAAACTCCTAGAATGTGATATGAGTACGAATTGATTAGGAGCATCTAAGGATGTGTACGGATAGTCAAGGAATCGGCTACTCATCACATGCGGTATGAGTACAACTTGATTACGAGCATCTCGTGTGACTACTTGGTAACCCAGTGGCGTATTCAAGACCTGCACTTGATAATCCCAGTGGTAGTCCTAGATGTGTATGGTTAGTCAAGGAATCAGCTGCTCATTGCACTTAGGCTAGATAGATTCTCTCAATCCTTTCCTCCTAGTTAAGTGCCTCAGTACGACCACTTCGAGCACGTGCATTACGCGCGGTGATCCCAACAAAGATTAGTGTTTGGTAGCCGCAGTTGCATCGGTTCAGGGTGTGTACAGTAAGTGGGAATAGATGCTAACGCTAGGTTAATTTAGACTTAGTCATTAGTTAGAATTAGTACTTAGTTTCTCAACCCTTCACCTTGTTAGCATAGGAGACATAAAACATAAAAGACTATAAAAATCATATACCTTGGACTTACTTAACCATACACCGTGACAACTACAAGTAAGTCTGGGAAGACAACGAATGATTAACCCCAAGTGTTCCATGGGGCGTGTAGGCACTTAGTCTACGGAGTTCGATCAATCATGCATGCTATGCTCATTTCATATGGTTGAGTGTAGGGGTACCTCGCCACTCATCATTGGCGCTGTTGCCAGGGACTAAGTGTTTGTGCGCTGAATAGAACATAAAGGATATCACTCACATCATTGGGAGCCTAAACAAACCTTCAAGTTAATTAACAGAAAAATTTTATAACAGTGAAATTAGCACACTGATAAAGCAAAATTTCTTCTTCTCATAAGAGCAACTCACCACCTAAGGACCATACATGAGACAGTCGGCAACATAAAACACATAGTCAAAATCAGCCAAGTCCTAAACAATACAAGATAGTTTATACTCATTCTGATGAGTATATTCCAAACTTTACCTTTATCCTCCATTAAGACGAGCAGCTACGATGGAGATATTTGCAAGGTAACATCGTGTTACCCCCAGATCGATCAGTCTCTCACATGCTTTTCCGTGCCTTGGCATAGATAGGCATGACTGAATTATATGCTGAATACGTTGTGGAAGACTTTGATATGAGGGATTATCATCCCACAGATGCACAATGTATGAGGGACTTAAGGCAAGAGAGTCAACATACACTTTTGAAGGGCAAAGGTCTGCACGTCCTTAGCAAAATAGGAGATGAGGAACCCCTTATAACAGGTTCTTTAGCAAATGATGTTCCCTCTTCTAATGATGATGAGAAGGTTGGGTATCAAAACCTATGATCAAGGATACATACCCATGGTTCTGATGCTCGTGAACACCAACTGTTCACATAGGGAACAACCACTCATGCTAAGGATGGGCACTTAGATCATCACCACAATCTGGGCCATAGCAGCTGAAGAGAAGGAAACATCATCATGGTGATGGTTCCCCTTATTCTTCCCCTTATTCACATCACTCACCCTCTCCTTCCACATCTGGGCACAGCCATCATGAACACAACGGAGAGGATAAAGGTAGACAAAATGAGAGACCTCGATGGGAAAGTCGAGAGAGAGGACAATGGCAAGGAAGTAGGGAGAGTAGGGAACAACGCAGACATCATAGGCATCATGAAAGAGATGATCATGATGAGCCCCTACTCGTAACCCGAAGTATTCTTGACATAATTGTACTGTCCGAAATCATTGGTACGAGGCTGGAATGAAACGAACACCGAGATATCTACACACAGACATAGAAGACCCTACCTTCGCTTTAGGGCGAGCTGGAATGGGTGAAGGTAGAGTACCTTGGGTGGTCCGCACGTGGATCAAACAAGGATTTTCCCAACGTATGCCAATATGCAATAACCTGGGTTATGTGTAAACAACGTGATTAATGTAAACCCAAAGCAAAAATTTGCGTTAAATTTGTTTTCAAGAAGAAACAAAGTAGTTTTATTGCTAGATGATAATTACAGTGCATCAGTCTAGACGTAGTCGTAGATTTGACACGAGGTAGACGAAGGGCCTCGGTGGATGTTGGAAGATGATGGTGTGTTGGTTTAAAGTGCAAGCATAGCGTGAAGGCTATATGTTCAGCGTGCAGGGTCAAAGTCCAGCATATGGGGGTTCCTGCTCTGATTTGCTTAGTGTTCTCCAGGTTCCAGTTTTTTGTGTTTGTTTATAAAAATTGCCAACCCCTTGATCTAGTGAAAAATTGTTATTTTTATGAGCTCTTGGGCGTTAGATTCGGATCTAGAAGGGTATGAATGGCTGTGGGTGAGAAAATTTGGGGTAGGATGACATGTGGCTGTGTTTCCTGAGTGCAAAGAATATTACAACTGTACAGTGTGTTGCATGCCAGCGTGTACACGCTGGGCATGTGAACTCAGCGTACAGACTTGACTAAAACAAAAGAATTCATTTTTACAAACTACTGTTACAGCAGGAAGTATTCGATTCGACCCTCGGATTTGAACTTGGATGTTACGAGAATGATGCCTATGGATGTTCAGCTCAGTTGGACGTGATCTGACATGATTTTGGAAGATTTCCACTGATGTACGTTGTGCTGCACACTGGATGGTGCACGCTGGGTGTACACGCTGGGTGTATACGCTGGGTGTGTAGGAGGTACATGCTCAGCATGTGTACTTCCAAGTGTATAATTTCAAGGTCAGAACTCAATTTTCTTAAGCCCATGATGATGCCTAATAGTTGCCCTATCTTTGAGAGTCGATGTCTTGTGAAAATCTTGCTCTGAAATGCCTATTTTGGGTAGTCTTTGAAGTCACACGCATGGCATGCATGCTAGGCGTACAAGATGCATACCTAGTGAAAACCAAGTATTTCGGGCTCAAAAGTTTGCCGGGTTTGACGCCAGATGTTGCTGTAGTCTTCTGTGGGTCCCGAGGAATCATTTCTTACTCAGTTTGACTCCGTTTGAAGCTATCCGTAAGGCCATCAAGCTTTAGTCATGGTGGGGAGCATCACGATTTTAGCTCGATTCTTGTTGGAGAAGTAATAAGCCTAAAATTTTGTAGTGTCTCATTGGCCCTTCTTTGTTGACGCTTGGAGGAATCAACCCGAGAAGTGTCGACAAAGAAGTATAAAACACCACAAGCAACTTGGTAGAAATATTTTCCTTTAGCACTTGGCCAGATGTCATCGTACCATGTTCAGTAGTACATGGAATTGAGGAAATGAAATTTGTAGCTGGATAGGAGGACGGAAATTGTGGAGATTGAGAACTGATCAAGGGATTGTGCATGGTGAAGGGGATGCTTTGGTGTGTGTACGGGTCATGTTGATCCCTGTTAATAGACATTGTCTAGCAGAATTGGGACCAAGACATGAGGTGTACGTCCTTTGGCAGAACAAGACTCTTGTTTAGTGTTTAAGAGGACTTGTTGGCACAACCAAAGCTGCGTGATGATGTGTTGCATTCTTTGGAGGAATAGGGCCTCTGTTTAGTGTTAAAGGGAACCTGTTGACGGAGAGCCACACAATGAAATGTTATTTAAGCACTTCAAACATGAGTACTTCCTTCCAAGACGATTGCCTTCCTGCTTGGGGCTTGTATGGGAAGTGCCAAGGCTCTTGTGTTTGTTTTTTTTGGACAGAGCTTTGTTTTGGCCTTGTACTAATACTCAAGTGTCATGTTGTGTGTCGCAACTGCTTGAGGGTGTCAAAGCGTGCAATAGTGTACCCAAGGTTTTGGGATATGTATCTAGAAACTGTAACTGAATAGAAGGGGGAAGCGGGAGTTTTTAGAGAACTGGGGCATGTCTCAGGGACTGGGAAAGTACATTTGAACATATCAAATAATCTGGTTGCATTCTTTAGAAATAATATGATACCTTGCCGCTGCGACAAAGTGCATTCTTGTACGAACACCTCCGAGTGTCATCCTGCAAACACAACTCCAAGAAGACAAGAAAATCATGAGTGAGTGAGCAAGCTTAGACTTGGACAACAACTGATGAAATAAAGACACTATATGAGATTTCAAGCATTGAATATGCATGGCAGCCATGTTGTCAGGCTCGACCGATAACGAGCGAGGCAGTGGCTCTGATGAGGCTTGAATGGAGCCACAGGCCGAGAGGCGAGAGATGAAGCTACCAGTTTATAGTCATGATGGACTATCGTGGGTTATTTTTATGTCATACACCATTGGATGATGCCAGTTTAGCATCGTAGTGGACGGTACACTGCTAGTTTATAGTCTTGGCGGATCGTGAAGAGGCAAACCAGTTTATAGTCTTAGCGGACTTTGGCGAACGAAACTGTGGCAGTTTAAAGTCATACTGGACAAGTTCTAGTTTATTGTCATTACAGATGTATTCTGGTATCAGTTTACCATCATGATTTTGGGACATTCTGTGGTATCATTTTATTGTCATGATTCCAGGACGTTCTGTGGTATCAGTTTATCGTCATGATTCTAGGACGTTCTGTGGTATTAGTTTATCATCATGATTCTAGGATGAGTGCATACCTGAGTTCATGCTCAAATGTAGAATGGTTTCAAGTACAAGTGGTTTGTCAGATGTACAAGTTCATTCCCTTCCATGTCAGCTATTTTAAATGCTCCGTTGTCATACGCTTTGGTGACCAAGTAGGGTTCTTCCCAGTTGGCTGTGAACTTGTCCGCATGTTCACGAACCGCCTTAAGTACGAGGTTGCCTTCTTTGATCAGGCACTTGTGAATGTCATGTTAATGGCATTGTTGTTATTGTTTCTGATACCGCTTGATCTAATTGAGTGCACGTGTTCGTTCCTCCTCCACCGAGTCCAAGTCGACAATGCGCAAGTCATTGTTTTGACCTTCGTCGAGGAGTCCGGAGAGTGTGATCCTTAAGGACGATACCTGCAACTCCAAAGGTAAAATAGCTTCTGAACCATAAACAAGACTATATGGCATTTTACTTGTGGAAGTCCGATGCGTAGTGCGATAAGCCCATAGTGCGTATACTAACTGTTCGTGCCATCTTTTCTTGCTCTGAGTAAGCATCTTTTTGAGCACTATGATGATGATCTTATTTGTAGCTTTAGTTTGTCCATTGCTCTGAGGGTAGTAAGGGGATGAAAATGAATGTTTGATCCCTAGGCTTTCACTAAAAGTTCTAGTTTCGGCACTACTGAACTGTGGCCCGTTATCAGTGATGATGGTCATCGGAATGCCAACAATGTTTTCTAGAATGAAGTTGCATATGTGTTTGGATGTGGTCTTTCTAAGGGGAATAGCTTCTACCCATTTTGAGAAATATTTTGTTATGGTTATGATAAAGCTATGTCCTACAGAAGATGGGGGAGTTATCAGTCTGATAATGTCCAACCCCCACTTTTGGAAAGGCTAGGTGTTTTGCACTGTATGTAGCTCATTTGGTGGAACATGTATCAAATTGCTATGTTTTTGATGGATACTACACGTTTTGACCTTGGAGAAACAATCGTACTCCATGTGTGGCCAATAATAGCCCAAACATCTTATTTTTGTTGCCATTACTTTGGGCGCTATGTGCCCTCCGCATAGTCCATCATGTACTTGCTCGACGATGGTTTGGCCATCAGTGCTACTAACGTATGTTAACAAGATGCCTTCGTAGGACCGACGACACAATGTGTCACCTACCAATGCATACTATCGAGAACGTTTTCGTAGTACGTCCTTTTGTGCATTCATCAGATGTTGAGGCGGTTCACTGTGTAAAAGGTACTCCTTTAGGTCATCATACCATTCTACGGCCTGCATTGTACTAATGGATGCAATCGGTAATTCATTGGGAGTATTAGTTATGGGTTTAGTACAACTGATTATAGAACTGGGCAACGTGTGGAACATGTTTGGAGATATGTTTAGAGCTAACATGGCAAGTGCATCTGTAATGGTGTTATCATTTCTGGAAACATGTTGCACCTCTATATTTTCGAATCGCTTCAGTAAGTGCTTAGTCAAATCATAGTATGGTTGTAAGTGTTGCGCTTTGCATGCATAAACATCTGTGACTTGATTTAGAACTAATTGTGAGTCAATTCTGACTACCATTCATGTGATGTTTGAAGCTAGTGCTGCCATGAGACCTCTAAGGAGACCTTCTTACTCTGCTATGTTGTTGGTACAGTGGAAGTTGAAACGATAAGCAAAGGGTCTGATGTCCCTAGAGGGATAGGTGATGATGGCGGTAGCACTTCCCCCTCGAGAGGTGGATGCTCCATCAAAATTTAAAATGGCATCGTAGTCATCAGGTACTATGTCTATTGCACTCACATTTTCATCAGGGAACTCTGGCTCTATCGTTGCTTGATCGTGCATTGGTGATGTAGTCATTTGATTTGCTATGGCTTGACCCTTAACTGATACTTGCGCTATGTAGTGTAGGTTAAACTCAGCTATCATGGCTTTCCAATGAGCTATTCTACTTGACTCATAAATGTTTCCTGTGATGGCTCTGAGTACATTATCCTTGCAGATTATATTGACTTGGTTACGGAAGAGGTAATGTCGCCATTTCTTTAAGGAAAAGACAAGGGCTAAGCATGGCCTTTCCACCTTGTTGTACCTCTTCTCATGGGCTACTGATGCATGGCTTAAGTAATAAATAGGGGCTTCAGTTTCATCATCTTGTTTCTGGTAAAGCATAGACGCAATTGATGAGTCCGAAGTGGCAAGGTAGATGTACAACGGTTTATTGTTCTATGGAGGATAAACTGTTGGTAGCTGAGCTNTGATGCATGGCTTAAGTAATAAATAGGGGCTTCAGTTTCATCATCTTNTGCATTGGTGATGTAGTCATTTGATTTGCTATGGCTTGACCCTTAACTGATACTTGCGCTATGTAGTGTAGGTTAAACTCAGCTATCATGGCTTTCCAATGAGCTATTCTACTTGACTCATAAATGTTTCCTGTGATGGCTCTGAGTACATTATCCTTGCAGATTATATTGACTTGGTTACGGAAGAGGTAATGTCGCCATTTCTTTAAGGAAAAGACAAGGGCTAAGCATGGCCTTTCCACCTTGTTGTACCTCTTCTCATGGGCTACTGATGCATGGCTTAAGTAATAAATAGGGGCTTCAGTTTCATCATCTTGTTTCTGGTAAAGCATAGACGCAATTGATGAGTCCGAAGTGGCAAGGTAGATGTACAACGGTTTATTGTTCTATGGAGGATAAACTGTTGGTAGCTGAGCCGATGCTGTCTTAATGTTGTCGAAGGCTTCTTGGCACTGCTGATTCCATTCAAAATGGACGTTCTTACGCAACAGATACTACATAAGACTCAACTTGTCTGTCAGTTTCTCTATGAACCATCTAATGAATTATAATCTACCTTGTAGACCACAATGTTCAGTAAGGTTGCTAGCTGGTTTTAAGTTTTTTATAGCCTTAACCTTATCGGGGTCTACTCGTATCCCTACTTCCAAGGCTATGAATCCAAGCATTTTTCCTGTTTTGACTCCAAAGACACATTTCTTTGGGTTAAGTCTCAGCTCATATTTTAAACAATGCTTTAGTACCAAGTCAAGATCTTGTACGTGTTGTTTTGATGTCTTTGATTTAACCATGATATCATCCACATAGTCATTGAGCAAATTGAAGATATAATCACTAAAGATAAATGTCATCGCTCTTTGGTATGTAGCACCAGCATTCTTGAGACCGAATGGCATCATCATGTAGCAAAAAGTACCCCATGGTGTCATGAAGGTCATCCTAAGTTGATGTTCAGGGTTAATCCGAATCTGGTTATATCCTGAAAAGCCATCCATAAAAGATAACAAGGCATGAATAGTGGTTGAGTCAACCAGTTGATCAATGCTAGGTAGGGGGAAATCATCTTTTATGGTTGCAACATTGAGGTCCTGAAAGTCAATGCATAGGTGAATTCTTCCATTCTTCTTTGGGACAATGACCATGTTGGATACCCAGTCAGCATAGTCAATAGCCCGAATGAAACTAGCTTAATAAAGCTTAGTGATTTCATTGTGAACAACGAGTGCTACTTCAGGTTTGACCTTGCGTGCTTTCTGTTTTGCTGGTCTTAACTTGGGATCGAGTATAATGTTGTGTTGGACAATGCGAGGATCTAGTCCAGGCATTTCATTGTAAGACCAAGCAAATGATTTCATGTTATCTCAAAGCACATGTTCTATGTCCTTGGCAAGTTGAGGTTGTAATAGTGAGCTCAATTTTAATACCTTAACTTCACCATCAGGCGTAGTTATGGGGGTTTCAGTTAAAGGGTCTTCAATGATGCTATCAGCTTTTATATATAGAGACTTTGTCATACCTTCATAGTTGTCTAATTTTTGTTGCATTGAGGCTACAAATGTATTGTCTGTTGATGGGCCTAAGTCGATAGAATTTATGTTGATTTCTCTTGTGATCTTCCCGCATGGTCTGTCGATGGTCAATGATGTGAATAGGTGCTTGTAATCCATCGTGCTTGCTTCTGCCAATTAACAGGGAGCATAGTGAGCTAGGAGGGTTAGTTATTTTTAGATGTAAATAATTTATTCATTTATGCATCTAAACTAGACTAAGATGTGTGATGATAATTTATCGTCGTACCCAGACGCATGGCAGTTTAGGACCTTACCGGGCCGACAGTGGTAGTTTAGGTTCTTACCGGGCCGATTGCGGCAGTTTAAGGCCTTACCAGGCCATTGGTGGTAGTTTAGGGCCTTACCAGGCCGTTGGTGGTAGTTTAGGACCTTACCAGGCTGACGGTGGCAGTTTAGGGCCTTACCAGACCGATTGCGGCAGTTTAAGGCCTTACCAGGCCGTTGGTGGCAGTTCAGGGCCTTACCGAGCCATTGGTGGTAGTTTAGGGCCTTACCAGGCCGTCGGGCTGATTGTATGATTTGTAATCGTTATTGAGTGTGAGACTGCCAGACTAGGAATATGTATCGAGGTGTTTAGTTTGGACAACCAGAGTTTCCTGTGCAAGGGAAGATTGCATGTGTGTAGTATTTAGCCCAGTATATAGGTCTCCTTACTTTTGGTTTTACCCATATGTATTTATATGTATTTGGACTTTTGTTAATTTTTATGTTTATTTTGTTTATTTCGTTTATATGTATTTTTCCAAATAAACTACCCATGCGCCAATTTCCATGGGGCGGCATTTGCCACGTGGAGGTGTATAAAATGGTGGGCAAGCGTAAACTTCGAAGTCAATACAAAGACAGCGTGAACATAGTGAAATCCCAACGTGAACCTGAAACCAGTGTGAACCAAGCGTAGCGTATACCGGGGTGAATATCAGGCAGCATAGGCAGGGTCAGGCGTAGGCACGGCACAACGATGGCGACAAGGGTGATATAGATCAGGGTGCGACGAGTCGGGTGGAAGGATTTGGCGAGACCTTCAACGTGAACGTGCAATGTGGATATGCAGCGTGAATGTGAGGGTAAGGGTTCAAACCCCAGCATGCAAGGTTGAAGCTCGAGCGTGAGCCTAGCTCACTATATTCTTTCTTTATGATGTCCATTAATGAAACAGTTCTTCTAGTTTTCATTGTACCCCTGTTTTGTTTTTCATTATTTTCTGTTCTGTTAACGCAGCATGAACGTAGCATGTAGAGCTGAAAAACCAATGTGCAAGACGTAGTGTGAACACAACGTGCAACGTGCAAGACACGGTGTGTAGGGTTGAAACCCCTGCGTGCGAGATGCAGCATGAACACAGCGTGCAGCATGTGAGATGCAGCGTGCAGGGTCGAAACCCCAGCATGTGAGACGTAGCGTGAACACAGCGTGCAGCATGCAAGCAGCGATGGAAAAGGGTAAGTAGGTAGAAGGCCAAGGGAGGAAGGAGCCTAGCTTGAACTTCGCCAAAGAGAGTGAAGCAATGTTCCAGTGTCTACCTAGACCCAAGATTCCATCATGGCCTGGATCGTCGTGTAGGTAGGCTCTAATCCTTCATCAAAATTTGTGTTTTTCGCCTACTGTTCCTATCGGTTTGTCCCATTGCATAATAGTTTCTGTAGCGTAAAGGTTTCCATAGTGTAAATGTTTTCATAGCTTGAAGGACATGCTCGGCGTGCGGGCTTTGTACGTCCACGTTGCAGTGTGCAAGGCTTGCACGCTGGGGTTTGCGGCGTGCAAGGTTTGCATGCTAGGCATGAAGAGAACAACAGTTTCTTTCCAAGTGTTGGCTGCTAGGGTGAAACTTTATTTTATTATTTTGTTTTCTTGTATAGTTGATTTGCCATGGTTTCTGAACACTTGTAGGAATTCCAAGCCTTTCCTCCTAGTGGTGGAGCTTGTCGGGGTTTTGGCGTGGTTTGGGCCCTTTGATTTTGACAAACCCGCTTCTGATATGATCGTTGGTCAAAATGGGGTATGGTTCAGAATGGGTGTTAGCAAGTTTCTTCCCTTCATGCTAGAGAGATTCAGCATGGTAATATGGTCCCACTTAGGTGATCAGTTAGCACGGAGCATGCTTGAGACCATGTTACCAGGATCTTTGAATGGGGTAGTAGCTTTTATGGAGGACATTGATGAGGGACCGCTCACGATTGAGGACAGTCCTTCTGGAGGACTTAGATCTACCCATCCACTATTGCGTGTATGGGACTTATTGTGAGATGGCCCTCACCACATCAATAACACCCTATTCCTAGCTGCTCGTGCACATACTTTGTTCCAGAATCCTCCTGGAACAGTGTACCGAGTAGGAAGGTAAGGTTATTCAATTTACCATTTTTACCTTGCTTCTTAGTAGTGGTTTATATTTTGATTGCTGTCTCTTTGCAGGCCTCAATTCGATAAAGAAGGGGTGTGCGTAGGCGATGATGGACTCGCTTTAGCTCATACTACCTTAGAGGCTTTCATGGTGGGCCCCACTCTCTATGGTACCGTGTTGGCCCAACTAAGGATGATATTGTTCATTTTCATAAACAGTACTCGAGGGCACTTGCACAATGTGAGGCTAGGGGGTGGCTGCATGGGGACTAGTCTCATAATAGGCCAATTTTTCCACACGGTGCCGATTTGGCTTCTAGTGATCTGAATCTATCAATTGACAGTAAGTAATGGTATTTTTGACACCTCAATTTTTTCGTTCTGCTACATCATTGGCTATATTGACCCCATGGTGTTATCCTATGCATACAGTGGATGTTTCCCCTGATGAAGCCACCATCACAATCGAGCCGATTGAGAGCACCTTGGCTATGAAATTCGGGGAGGTTGGTGGTGCACAACGATAGTTACGTACTAAGGTACCGCCACATATCATCAGTTGTTTAAGTGATGCGGGCCTCATGGATTTGTTTACTGCCCTAAGCCCTGATGTTTCTGTGACAGAGATGATTGGAATTGTTGATTCTTTCAACGAATCTGTCACCTACTATAGCACTCGCATCAAGGATGTCAAAGTGGTTTTCCATCTATCGGCGGAGTTCTTCTCAGACCTCTTCGGCATACTGGCAGATGGTGTTAAAGTGGTTTTGGATAGGGTACAAAAAGAGCTCCATGTTGTGCATGAGTTGGAGGACTAGCTGGGCATTCTTAAAGGTGCTAAGGTATTCCCCATGCAGGGAAAATCAAAAGTAGCTGAAGTTAATGAGTTGTATCCCTTATTTAGAGCGCGGGCGTTTCCCAAATCCCTGTCTCAAGTAAAGACTTTTGGAGTGGAGCATGTGCATATCATGCGCACGATTCTGGAGACTGGGGTACGTTATAATTGGACCAAGTTTTTACTTGCAGGTTTCCACGGGGAGATAGTGAGGTTACGTTCAAACATTGAGGCGCAATCCCATTTCAGCTTTGCATTCTTTGCCGGCTACTTGCGTCGGTTGGCTGAATTTTTAGTTGTTCGCGCGGATAACAAGTACGTGTTAAGGGATCACGACCAACTATCTCGCCCGTGGATTTGTCACTTATTTGAGGTGGCCAAATAGCAAGATGCTCCCAAGGGGATTGACGAATCGGTTTCTGTCACAATGGAGGGGTCATCTGATCATTCAATTCATACGCATGACAGTGTAGGGTTGGAACCAGATAGTGTGCCCTATACAGCTAGGAGAGCCGATCGGGTGATCAAGAAAACGATCAGGGAAGTAAAATCGAAAGTTCAGAAGCATGAACACCCTAGAGAGGTTGCTCTAACTGTAGATGAACCAAGGGTGAAACGTATACGGTTTAAGATGCCTGTACGGGGTAAGCTTGATTCACTGATTTGTCCTTGTCATCATCGTTATTTTTACTTTATTTTTCGACCGTTTATACAAAATTGATGTTGAACTTATGAATGTCATTAGAGTTGACTTCTAAAGTAAGAAGAGAGAGGTTAGCACCGATCATCGAGGAGGAAGAGGTCTCAATGAACTTAAATGAGGAGGATGAAACGGGCAGAGACGAGATGGGAGGAATAAAAGATCGAAAGGGAGATACAACAGATGAGGGTAAGATCGATGATCAGAGTGGAGTCGATGAGATGTTTGATGATTTTCTTAGAGGGAGGCTAGACCTTGGTGATCCTCTGAATCGGGAGGAAGACAGAGATTCTAGTATATTTACCATATTATGTTTACTTGCCTTTTGAATTGTGCTTCTCATTGTTCGAAGTTTTAATTTTATGTTTTTTGCTGCTACTACGTGAAAATGTTGAGACAAGGACAGTTCTTGACATTCGTTTAGAAGTCCCTATGATGAAGGCTCCCACAGAAATGACCACCAAAGTTAACCCGTCTCCTACGCATGAACCATTTACTTGGATCGAAATACCAAGTAAAATGGATTTTATAATTGGTATCATTGATGCGGTGGTTGATCGCATCGAGCAAGCTCATCCTGAAATAGGTACATATATCTTAAGTGTTTCGTATCCTTCGGTTTTTCTCATCTGTTGCTATTGTCCAATGTCTAATGTATGTTCTCCTCATATGAGAAGGGGCTAAACTAAAATGGGATTCATCTGAGGTCACTGGTATTGATAGTTTGCCTACACTACCTCTAGAGATTGAGCAAGAACCCTGATAGATTTATGATGAAGTGGCAGAATGCGTTGTGCAAAATGCCAAGTCTCTTTAGACCTGTAGGTGCTCCATTGAAAGGCTATGGTTGTAGATTCAGGTGGGAGAAAAAGATATTTCCAAGCTATCAGTAGAACGGGATGATCTCAAATCATGTTATGAGTTTTCCTTGGCAAGGTTAACAGGTGATCGTTCTTGGTGAACTTCTAAGATTACTTATGACAGATATTGGAATTTATTGAATCGCCAAGTATCAATGACTCGGGAGCTAGTAGAGCGTAAGGCACAAATAGATTTACTGAACCTCAAATGTCAGGATTAGAAGGCTTTCGCTTCTAAGGTGCGAAAATGGGGTCAAGATGAAAAGACCCATAAGTATCATTATAAAAAATTGTTAAAGGAGGTATCTATAGAGAAGCATCAGCTGGAGATGTTTGTTGAGGGTTTAGGCTTGTGCTCTTCATTTGATGCGTTTGCTAAGCATACTGTGATGGATATGGAATCGCCCAAGAGGGTAATCACCATAGCTTTTAGGGAGGTTTCTGTGGGTGAGTTTCCTCTAAAACGTCCCACTTGGTCTGCAATGGACAAAGGGAAGGCTTTGGCCAACGTTGATCTGGGCCTTGATGGGACTAACTGGGCAAGTGTCTCTAAAGAAGAAATCCTTCGTCGGTTGGAATTCAGTCTAGGAGGATCTTCTTCAGTAAGTCATTTAAACTTGTGAATTTTTTTTATTAAATAACTTTTGGAATTCTTCTCTTTTCCTTTTGTGTTAAAGTGTTAATTGTTTTCTTTTACCTTTTCATAGGGTCAGGGCGATGACGATGGTCAAGAAGGTGGCCCCAACGGAGCGAGGACCCATGGTGCCGGGGAATCTGAGGGGGACACCCCTCCTGACCCTGATGCTTATAAATGAATTTGGTATTATCATCGCTCATGTTTTTACATGAGTCGCAAACAAAATGTTTCACTTTGAATTGTATATGAACTGATGGATGGAATCGGTTAACTATTGTAATTGTCTATTTGTATATGAATATATATATTTTTTGTTTGTTGTTAAAAGATTATGTATGCGATCTATATATCGTGTGAGGACATTGCACTAAGTTGTAATTTGATGTTGATGCATTTATACTATTTTTTTTTTCGATTGAGTTTTCTGTTATTCAATTTTTTTTGTTTGAATTTTAATTTTTTTTGAACACTGATAAGTGTAAATTTAGAGTAAAAATCTTTTGGGCTTGAATGTAAACACAATGTAGCAATGTAAAATGTTTTTGTTCATTTTGCTGTTTAAGTGTAATGCACGAAGTAGGAACAGAAGTAGGAGCATAATCATGTAAAAAGGGGAATATGAAGGAAAACTATGGCTGATAACCCAACAACGCAATAGGGTAAGCATAAATTCGAACTGTAAACTTGAATTGAGAGAAAATAAATGTAAGAAAATGCTCTAGTTTAAGGCCATTTCCGGCCATGGGCACATGTGTGTTAGTTTAAAGTCATGACGGACTGTAGTCACGATGTTCTAGTTTAAAGCCATTCCGGGCCCCATGTACTAGTTTAAGGCCATTTCGGGCCATATGTAAACAAGGTAAGTTTCAAGTGATACTGGTGGGTTCCTTGGTAAACTGGCCATTTCTGGCCGTGGCTAGTTTTATGTTGTTGCAAACATGTGGTAGTTTAATGTCATTTCAGACGAGGAATGCAATTTAGCAGCTTAGAAATTTTTTGATTTTTCTTAATTTAATGTTAGGAGTGATGCTGATAGGTGTGATTCTGTAGTCAGCATCCCCTTTGCTGATTACGTTGAACGATAATTCAGCCCAAGGGACATCTGATGGAATAGGCTCTATGTTGGTATCTTCTAGTGTTTCCGTATGTATAGTAGTTTCGATGTTTGGTTTAGTTTCTAGGTTAGGCAGTGTATGTATAGTTTCAAGTCTAGGTGTTTCTACGTTAGGTAAAGTTTGATTTACATTTAATGGATCATTGTCTATTAGTCGCATGCAACTTTTTTTTTGCTTTGTCTCATCCTGTTTAGGTTCTTCAAACTTAACTTCCGAACCTTGGTTTGTATCTGTAT
Organism: Gnetum montanum; assembly: GCA_015680685.1. NCBI lineage: Eukaryota > Viridiplantae > Streptophyta > Gnetopsida > Gnetales > Gnetaceae > Gnetum > Gnetum montanum. The sequence continues at coordinate 354,394 of MNCI01030629.1, read as the reverse complement.
GTGACGAGATGGTAGGTGTAGCAGTCTCCCCGTGTATAATGGTTTCACCACCTTCATAAGGGAAGTGAATCTCTTGGTGTATGGGGGAAGAGACTGCTTTGAGTTGGGCCAACCAAGGTTTTCCTAATATTAAATTGAACCCTGGCATTTCATCAATGACAACAAAGTTAGCAGATGTGGGGAATCGATCCCTTGCTATAACGTCCAAAGTTATGATGCCTTTTACCACTACGCATGATCCACTAAACGATTTTAAACATGTGGTGGAGGTTGGTCTAATTAGTTTCGTGAGCCCTAATTGTTCGATGACAGGGTAGGGTACTACGTTTGTGGTGGCTCCGTCATCTACATGCACCCGATGTATTTTGAATTGATTTACTTGTATCATTATGAACATAGGTGCGTGGGTGACGTCTCCGGTTTTCTTGTCAATCTTAATTTTTTCAGGGTAAAAGCCTAACAATCTGGGTTTGGATCCTTATCATTTAGACATTACCACATGTATGGAAGGCTCATCTGCAGGTAAGTTTTCGCTTACTGGGATTGATGTTAACATGTGTACTAGGGCCTTGCGATGAGTTTAAGTTAATATCAGGTCATATAGGCTTAGTGAAGTGTTTTTCTGTTTAAGTGCCTGCGTAACTTGTGTTAGGGCCATTGCTAGATCTTTACTATTAGGCACATGCTTGTTAATGGTTACTTGGTCCATCGGGCCCAACAGTTTTATCTCATGTGTTGCGGGTTTGACGTTTTCTTCCGTAACTATCGATTTGGATGCATCATGTATTCTAGATGATTCTCCCTTATAGCTCATGTTTAGTTTGTTAATAGGTGATGCCATGGGTACTACACTTAATGGAGTAGGCTTGGGGGGGTCCTAAGGCAAGCTGTTGACATTCTTTCTCCAATTGTTCCTGTGTGAGCCTGTTTGCTAGGCGTTCCCACGTGTGACGTGGGGGAACATTTGGTTTCTAAATATCTAGTTGCTTTGGAATCTGTATGACGTATGGAGTAGGCCGGGGTTGCGATTGGACGGTTGAAGGTGGTTGAGTGTCAGGCTGCCTAGGCACCCTAACAACATATGGGGTCGGTTTATTTTGTGTTTGCAGGGTGGAAGGTTGGTGGTTATCAGGATGTTCGGGTATCCTGACAACATATGGAGTTGGTCTAGTTGTGGGTCGTACGTCCGTAGTTGCGACTGCAGGTGGCACCTGGACTACATAGGGAGCGGGCCGGGTAGGAGGTTGTGTGTTTGCGGTAGTAGTGGTGGGAGGTACATGCACCACGTATGGTTTTGGTGGTATGGTAGAGGCTACCACCACGGGGGGTATCCGGATGACATAAGGTCTTTGTGGGGTAGGCAAGTTACATGGAGAGTATGATGATTGAGGTGCGAGTGCTTGTGTAGTAGGAGGAATACGAACTACAAATGGTCTCTTGGGTATTTGCTATTCATTATCTGAGTAAATGGTGTTAATCCTATGTGCTTCTTGTTCGTTGTCNGCCATGCCCATTGCATTGATGATAATCACAAAAGCAGTCTATTCTAAAGCCTCTTGGAACTGGGGGCTCATCTGGCATTGCCAAGCTTGGGTTTTCAACCAACTGATAGAATTGATCATGTCTTTGGATTGCTGCGGGGGACAATTGTTTATGTTTCATTAGCCTAGCCTTCAAGAGTTGGTCAAATAATTGCAAGGGTTTCATGGGAAATGGTGTGTATTGAGAGGGGTCTCTCCTCTCGAAGTTTCTCGCACGACCTGGCGTAATATTTTGTGATGTGGACGGTTCGGGTGCAGTAGAGAGGGCAGGTCTAGCATAGTTAGTAGGGGCAGTAGGCGGTTTGCCTTATTATCCCATACTAGTTTGTTGNATGTTGATTTTTAAAGGCCGAATAGGTGGGGTCATGACTATTTTGGGCTACCTCTTCTATGTTCTTTATTTGTAAAAATGCTTGGCTAAGAGTGCGTGCGTTAAGATAGTATAATTTGGACTTCACAAAATCATTAACAGCCCTCTTTAGAATAGTGAGGAGATAAGTCTCCGGGATTGGCTCATGGAGCTCATTAAAGGCAGCACTCCACCATTGAATAAATTTTTGAACAGGTTCAAGCGGTGCTTACTTGACCTATATGAGGCTATCAAGTGTTGCTTCAGGCTTTAAGTTATACTTGAACCTAGTAACGAATTGGTGTCATAAATCTTCCAAAGAAGATATGGAGTTTCGGGGCAATGCTCAATACTAGTCAAGTTCTCTCCCTGTGAGGGACATGGGGAACACTCGCAAGATGGCATGTGGCCATGCCTGAAGCAACACGCACTCTAGTCTAAACGTTACAAGATGGGTGTTGGGGTCTATTTCCCCATTGTATTTGGTTAACGTGGGGAGGGAAACACCTTTAGGTAATGTTAGAGGTGGAATCAAAGAGCTGATGGGGTCATCTTGATAGAAATCCACTATCTTAAGCTCTTCGTCGGTAGATGTTTTGAGGTGCTTGACCTCGTTAGTTAGCTCTTGCATTAGTTTTTTGACTTCAGCCTAGTCTTGGGCACTAGGTGAGATGGCAGATTGATTATGTTGTGTAGTATACAAGTTAGATTGTTGTTTGGTGGATGGGAAAGAGGAAAGTTGAGTGGTTGGAGGTTGCACTTGTGGAATATTCATGGTAGGTGCTGCTAAGGGTGGCATACTATAAGGAAAGGGTTGTTGTTGTTGTTGTTGCTGTACTTGAGGGATGTTCATGGGAGGAATTGTAGGAGGTGGTACGTTATAGTTAGGGGGTTGTTGCGCTTGTGTACCAGTCCTAGCCCACTGTCCAGTCATGATTTGTAAGGGAACACCCTGAACTTGTTGAGTTGAAGTGATGAAGGGTGTTCTTTGGGTTTGGATCTGTGGTATATAGTATGCGGATGTAGAAGCAGGTATCACATATGGCATCCCGATTACTCAGGGTGGGAAGGTTGTTGCTCCTACATTGGTTTGCAGGGGTTGTTTTTGGGGTTGTATTTGCAAGAGATGGGATAATGTGGTAATGGGAGGAATAGTGGAAAGGGGTATATTGAGTTGGGTATCGATCACTGGGGGAGTGGGAATGAGCGTGGATGCTTCTTGTTGAGGCACATGTGCTTGAGTGGTTTTAATTGAATGGCGGGACATAGTATCCCCCGTGAAGGGATGAAATAACGGGTTTGCGTAAGTGTGTGGACTGAGAGTATGATATGAATCATTGTGTTCGGACTGAGCCGCAAAGTCATCGTCCTCCTCTAATTGAGGATTTGCCATAGACTGGTCTAAAGACTGATTCCTGGCTAGGAGGAGCTGTGAGATGAGCTCAAAGTAGTGCTCTGGAAGAGGGATGATGTCATACGAGGAAGGGATGAACTCATGTCCTCCCCTATGAAACAATTCATATTGTCTCTTAGCCTTCATTTCAGTTTGATCCATTGCTAGGCCAGCTTGGATTTTTACGCATATAAAATTATATTGTTCCTATGTGATTACGCTAAATGAAGGATTTCTCCCTTGCAGTCTGAGATACCGACGAGGTCCTCCCTAGGGATTAACCTCATCATGGGCCCCTATGGGTTGCATAATGGGTATCAACATCATTGTGGGGCCAATGATATTTGGAATGGGCTTGGTTGAAACATTGGTGTTGGCGGTATTCATGATGAAAAGGTTGTAAATGTAACAAGGTAGAAGGGATACAATGTCAAGGAGTACAGGTGAAGATTTGGCCAAGCATGAAATGGGCGTGCTTATCAGTGTACACCTAAGTTGGCAGCGTGAAGCCTGTTTACGCAGCGTATGGACTGGGCCCTAGTGTACAGGCTTCACAACGTGTAAACTGAGGTCACAGTGTGTAGGCTGCAACTGTCAGGGTAGAGCCAGAGTGGTCAGCATGTTGCGAGTGGTGGCAGCGTGTAGACAAGGTCTACAGCATGCGGGTTGACTAGGCAGCGTGTAGACAGGGTCTACAGCGTGCTGGTTGACTAGGCAGTGTGTAGACAGGGTCTACAGTGTGTGGGTTGACTAGGTAGCATGTAGACAGGGTCTACAGTGTGCAGGTTGACTAGGTAGCATGTAGATAGGGTCTACAACATGGAGGTAAGTTGGGCAGCGTGTAGACGCTGAGATTGCTACAGAACAGGACGTAGATTCAGAGAGTTGCAAAATCTAATGTTGACGCAATGTAAATATGAGAAAATGAGGCAGTAGATCAGAAGCACAAGGGGTGTGTATATGAGATCAGAGTAGATTTAAATAGTTTCAAGCCCTCCTTCTAGCGCCATTTTCTGTACTATTCGAAATCATCGCTACAAGGATGGAATGAAATGAACACCGAGAGATCTACACACAGACATAGAAGACCCTACCTTCGCTTGAGGGATGAGATAGAACGAGCAAAGGTAGAGTACCTTGGGTGGTCCGCATGCGGATCAGACAAGGATTTCCCCAACGTATGCCAATATGAAATATGCTGGGTTATGTGTAAACAACGTGATTAATATAAACCTAAAGCATAAATTTGCATTAAATTAAACAAAAGGAATGAACCAGAATAAATGAAAACTATGATAAATTTTGAGCAGAAACAAAGTAGTTTTATTGCCAGATGAGAATTACAGTGCACCGGTCCAGACGTAGTCGTAGATTTGACACGAGGCGGATGAAGGGCCCCGGTGGATGCTAGAAGATGATGGTGTGCTAGTTTAAATTGCAAGCACAGCGTGAAGGCTGTATGTTCAGCATGCAGGGTCAAAATCTAGCGTTTTGGGGTTCCTCCTCTAATTTTCTTAGTGTTCTCTAGGTTCCAGTTTTTTGTGTCTATTTGTAAAAATTTCCAACCCCCTGATCTAGTGAAAAATTGGGATTTTTATGAGATCTTTGGTGTTAGATTCAGATCTAGAAGGGTATGAGTGGCCGTGGGTGAGAAAATTTCGGGTAGGATGACATGTGGTTGTGTTTCCCAAGTGAAAAGAATATTACAACTGTACAGCGTGCTGCATGCCAGCGTGTACGTGCTGCACACTAGCGTGTACACGTTGGGCATGTGAACTCAGCGTATAGACTTGACTAAAACAAAATAATTCATTTTTACAAACTACTGTTATAGTAGGAAGTATTCGATTCGGCCCTCGGATTTGAACTTGGATGTTACGAGAATGCTACCTGTGGATGTTTAGCTCAATTGGACTTGATCTAACATGGTTCTGGAAGATTTTCACTGATGTACACTGTGTTGCAGACTGGATGGTGCACGCTGGGCATACACGCTTGGCATATACGCAGGGTGTGCAGCAGGTACATGCTTAGCGTGTGTACTTCCAAGTGTATGATTTCAAGGTCAGAACTCAATTTTCTTGAGCCCATGATGATGCCTAATAGTTGCCCTGTCTCTGAGAGTCGATGTCTTATGAAAATATTGCTCTGAAGTGCCTATTTCGGGTAATCT
>MNCI01030629.1:223170-348892 GCA_015680685.1 Gnetum montanum | reverse complement strand
AGTCAGATCAAATGTTTAGACATGAACAATATCCCACAATTTGAAGGGGGATACAATGCAGATTCAAAAAATCATTTACAGGAATTCCACGATGCCTGTGCCTTGCAGAATATAGAAAATGAGTGGCAAAAACTTAAGTTGTTTCCAAGGATACTCACCAAGGAAGCAGAGAGTTGGTGCTGGTCCTTAGAATCGGAAACCATCAGGAGGTGGAGTACGATGCTAGAACTGTTCAACGATAAGTATCAGACGTACTCCAGAGTGTCCAATTTACATAAGTAGATCCAAGGTTGGAAGCAAGGTACTCATGAACCCTTGGATGCTACCATGGCCTGCTACTACACATTATTACATCGTTCCCCAGGCCATGGGTACGCTTAGCAGGATCAACTTCGCCACATCATGGATGGGCTAAGGCATGAAACTAGAAGAACCCTTGGGACTTATGCCCAAGGGAGACTCTCACAACTTACAGCCCATGAAGTACATCGCTTGTTGGAACAAGTAGTAAAAGAAGAAGGTGAACTACGAAAAAGGGAAAGTGCGGAAGAATACAACTGTGACCCCTTTCTTCAAAAGAATGGAGTGAAATTATGTAATGAAGAGGATGAGTCACCAATAGAAGAGTTGGTGAATAGAAAGACCTTACCGCTTCAAAAGCTCACAATAGAAATAGCAACCAAGGTAGATGACGTATGGAGTTCCTTAGACTCTACAATTGAAACTATATTAAAAATTGTAGAAGAGTCTAAGGTAGAAAAAAGTCATGACAAAGGTAAGACAAAGTGGAGAGATTTAGGCCTTGCACATAACAAGGGTAAGGGGAAAATTACTAAGTCTGATGTGGTTGTGGAGTCAAACACAGATGATGACGGTGGATGTGAGATCTGTGACTATGACCATCCTAAGGGATGTTGCCCCATCATCTCACATCTACAGGAGTCTAGGGTGTATGCACTTAATCCAAGACTTAATCAATGGAAAACACCCCGTAGGTTACCTTATCCCCAAGGTAACCCAAGGTAGTTCCACCAACCATTAATGTATTATCCAAGTGGAACTCCCCCACAACCCATCGGACAACATCAGCAATGGAAATACCCATAGTCATGGGGGATGCCATCGCCGAAACATCAATACCCTTATCAGTAGCCTAACCCTTATGGATATTATGTGCAACAACTGATTTTTCCAAGTGACTCTATGAGTCACACAAACCCCCACCATCACTACCAAGTTCAGGAGTACTTCAGAAGGACTCCTTCTCCTCCAGGAGACACTCCATACCACACCATCCTTGAAATCCATCTGCACCTCTTCCACAAGTAGTTCCCATAACACCTCTTGCTCCAACAATGCAAGGGGAACTTCCTCCTCAACTGCAGCAACATCACATTGTAAGAGTTGTAAATATTCAACCTGCTACTGGTTCTGACAACTATAAAAGGATAAGACCCTTCTTCAGAACCAAAATCCCAAACAAACTCTCGCAACAACAAGCAGTTGGGCCCATGTACACTCCTCCACCATCTAACACTTTGGAGCACCCTTCAGTTCAACATCAGAGCCTAACACATACGATTATGTTAACACATACTGTAACCAACTGCATCAAGGTAGGCCACCTTCCTAGGAAACTAAAATTTACAAATCACTGGAAATAAACCACATAGGGCTCTTCTTGACTTAGGTTCCGGAGTTAACTTAATTTCACGATAGATGTATCACGCCTGGAACCTGCCCCAACTTAAGAAGAGCAACATTCAACTAGAGCTGGCAAACTAGTCCATCATCATTCCCTTGGGATTGGTGGAGGACATCATTACCACTATGTGTGGTTGGTCTTACCTAGCTAATTTCCTGGTGATTTAAGTCAACAACAACGAAGGGAACTTCCTGATTATAATGGGAAGGGCATGGCTTAGTACAGTAGATGCATGCCTTAGGATCCACGATCTTTCCTTGGAAATATCTAAGATAAACATTTATGGAAAGATCGATAAGAGGAAAGTTCCATGCATCACATACAGTGATTCATCGGGTGATGACATGCAGGAAATGCCTCCATGTAATAGGTGTGCCCTTAAAACTTTGCAACAAAGATGCCTATATGTAGCAGCCACACAACTAGTAGTAGACACCCTATGGTTGACAGCTACTTAAAGGAGTGATCAAATATGCATGGAACGAACTAAGGAAACCCAGGCCCATAACGAAAGCATATACACATTGGAATATGAGCGTTGCCAACTTCCACCCCTTAATCTAAGATCATCAATTGGGAGAAGTTGGGCACTTCTTAGAAATTCAAATAGGCGCTCATTATTTAGGATCTCTCTCTTTCCACTCAGTCATGGGGAAGATGGCCACCTATGCTAATTATATGGGGCCCTCAGTTCTTTTTCGATTTTTGTTTTACACATTTTTGTTTTACAACGTTTTTGTCTTACACATTTTTGTTTTACAAATTTCTTTAGCTTTTCTAGTTTTTGTTTTACAACTTTCTTTTAACTTTTCTTATTTTTGTTTTACAACATCATTATACTTTTTCCATTGTGTGTGTGTGTGTGTGTATGTGTGTGTGTGTATTCCACCATGTAAGTTTGTCACTCAATAAGTGTTCGGAATGATGGTATGAACTATTTTCATGTTGATTGCTAATGTTTGGTTTTTACCTTTAAGTCACAATGTTGATACTAAGGTATGTTTCTTTTGATATGGCAGACAATGAGATCACTTCATCCATCCATCCACTAGTTTCTATGGTAAATGTACAATCCCTTTCATAATAAGAACTTTAATGAATCTATGACTGGGCATTTTTCAAACTAAGGAAGGACTCAAGGATTGAAATGGGTGTGACTTCAAGGGAACTTGATGCTTTTGTGTTGGCCGTTTTCTTGGGTGCTTGGATGTTTTCTTTTTGAGTTTTTCTTGTCGTTCCAATGTTACGCAGTTATCAGAAGTTGAGTCAATAAAAATAAGAAGTCTTTGCATGGTGTGGTTCTCATGCATAAAAACACAAAACACAAAAAAATAATAATAACAACAATTAAGTGAGAATTCAAAGCACACCCCTTAGACAAAATAATTCCTTGGGCTACAAGCACTAGTTATGGAACTAAAAATGTTCCCTCTAACTAAGGCCCTTCTCGCTTCCCATTCTCTCCTTTGTTTCGTTGGAATGGTGGTGACTCTTGGGGAAGGAATTCTTGTTATCCACGTGGATGGTTTAGCCGAATGCATTGATGCACAGTCACTGGATGTGGTTGGTTTGAGGCCCAACTTGGAATGGGAATTGCTAAGTCACATTAATCATGCAACACACAAGGGACTGTACACCACCTTGTTCTTGGGATTCCATTCCATCCTCTTCTCTCCATCCTTCTCTCCATTGTTCACCTCATTGCCGGTTGTATCATTAGTGTATCTATTTTGGTTGATGCATTATTTTCTTTTTGGTAAATGCTTGTGGTTAATACTTTAACTCTTGTTCCAAATAACATTCCCAGAGCCTACGGACTCTTTGAATGTGAGCTTGTCAGGGCATTAAGGACATGAGCCTGCTTTGGGGAGGACCCACGAACATTCCTATTTGGAGCATTAGTTAAATTCTTTCCCCTAACATTTTTGTAATTAATTTTATTTTGTTTATTTCCATCTTGACATCCATTTCATCGATTCCATATTTGTCCCTTTTTATCTATCTTTCTTACTCCTTTTCCTTCTCCATTCTAACGCTACCAAAGGTTCACGATTAGTCATGGGGTTATGGGGCTTGATTTTTTCAATTTTTTCCTAGCCCCGAATTTTTTGATTTTCTTCCTAACCCCTACACCTTCAGTAGTCATCATTAATATATCCCCAGATCTGTATTAGCCATACCACAACCTAGCCAATGGACCTACACCAAAGCAAGGTATCAATTACATGATGATTCATTCACCCTTGCTAATATAATATTGTGTTGTATGTGCAGATGGCGATTATACAAACAACGAATTGGATCTGGAGCAAACACTTGGAATGGAGCAACACTGAAGTAGCTATGCAAGGAGCAAGATCGATGATGTGCTTACCGATGGACAACGGAAGGCGCAATCTTGGCATTGGCAGCAACAACACTTCTTTCTCTCTCTCTTTCTTTCTCAGCTGCCAACAGAGGCCTGATGTCATTGTAATAAGGTGTTCACCCTTGTTATCATGAACACCAGTTTTTTCAAGTCTTGTAATGATGATCTATTCACATGTCATCCCATTAGTTCCATTCCCCTCAATAATTCCATACCTTCCTGATATTATTGTAAGGAACTCAAGGATGAGTTTTCATTTAGTCATTGGGGTATGATGAGACACGATTCGCATGAGCTGCGATATCGTATCCCATGCGATATCGTGTACGTGATATCGTGTTGTCCCCTGCGATGTCGCGTATGTGATATCGCAGTCCATCGCCAAATCTATAAATAAGAGGTGACACTCCACTTATTTTCCATCCTGAGTTAGAAGTAGGGAAACTCTGGCAGTTTGATCACTCCAGAGATAGAATATTTTCCATGTGCCTGCAATAGGACTCCCAAAGTGATTGAATCTTTATTCGAGCAACATTGTACCTGAACACAAGTTGTGTACGGTAATAAAGACAAGCTTTCCAGATAAACCTTGTAGTGCATGGAATATGATTTTATTTATTTTTTCTCTCTCACCCTTAAACTCCTAGAATGTGGTATGAGTATGACTTGATTACGAGCATCTAAGAATGTGTACGGATAGTCAAGGAATCGGCTGCTCATCACATGCGGTATGAGTATGACTTGATTATGAGCATCTCGTGTGACTACTCGGTAACCCAGTGGCATATTCAGGATTTGCACTTGGTAATCCCAGTGGTAGTCCCAGATGTGTATGGTTAGTCAAGGAATCGATTGCTCATCGCATGCGGTATGAGAATGACTTGATTACGAGCATCTCGTGTGACTACTTGGTAACCTGGTGGCGTATTCAGGATCTACGCTTGGTAATCCCAGTGGTAGTCCCAGATGTGTATGCTTAGTCAAGGAATCGACTGCTCATCGTACTTAGGCTAGATAGATTCTCTCAATCCTTTCCTCCTAGTTAAGTGCCTCAGTACGACCACTTCGAGCACATGCATTACGCGTGGTGATCTCAACAACAATTAGCATTTGGTAGCCACAGTTGCATCGGTTTAGGGTGTGTACGGTAAGTGGGAACGGATGCTGACACTAGGTTAATTTAGACTTAGTCATTAGTTAGAATTAGTACTTAGTTTCTCAACCCTTCACCTTGTTAGCATAGGAGACATAAAACATAAAATACTATAAAAATCATATACCTCGGACTTACTTAACCATACACCGTGATAATTGCAAGTCTGGGAAGACAACAACTGATTAACCCCAAGTGTTCTATGGGGCGTGTAGGCACTTAGTCTGCGGAGTTCGGCTGGATCGCGCATGCTACGCTCGTTTCGTATGGTTGAATGTAGGGGTACCTCGCCATTCATCACCTACCACCTTCCTTTGTGGTGATCCCTATTTCATGCATGCATGAGTTGTTCAAAAATTGGGCCTTTATACTTACAATTAAATAGAGAAATTTGGTTTAATATCAAGATCATGAAAATTTAAAACTTAATGAACATTTCATGATAATAACCATAACTGATTTGTATAGAGTAATGATATAAAGTATATTTCTTGACCAAGCCACCCTTCAATTTTGCTCTAAATCTCTCTAAGGATTGCTTTCTTTGTTTTCAAACATAATTATCAATCTACAGTAATGGTATTCATGTCATAGCGACCATATAATTGGTCTAAATGAGGGTTTCTTGGCTGATCTACCCTTAAATGTTTCTCTAACTTTCTCTCTAAGGATCACTTTCTTTGTTATCTGGCACAATTCTTAGTGTATAGTAATGGTATTTATGTCATAGATAGCAAAAAACTAGTCTAAATGAGGGTTGCATGGATAAGCCACCTTTAAATTTTTCTCTAAATTTCTCTCCAAGGCTTGATTTAATTATTATCTAACATAATTTTTAGTCTATAGTAATCTTATTCATGTGATAGAGAACACAAAACTAATTTAAATGAGGGTTTTTTGGCTGAGCCACCCTTTAATTTTATTTTTAATTTTTTTTCAAGGATCACTTTCTTTATTATTTAACATAATTCTCAATCTATAGTAATGGTATTTATGTCATCGAGACCACATAACTAGTGTTAATGAGGGATTTCTTTGATGATCCATCCTTCAATTTTTCTCTTAAATTTTCTCCTAGGCTCACTTTTCTTGTAATTTGACATAACTCTCTATCTATATTAATGGTATTCATGCCATAGAGACCACATAGATGTTGTCATAGTGGGGATTTTATGACTATCCATCCTTAAATTTTTATAACTATTGTTAATGAGGGTTGGTTAGTTAAGCCACCCTTCAGTTTTATTCTAAAATACCATATTGCAAGAGGTGATTGAGAAACCACCATGTCCTTATGGGATGCCATATTGTGAAAGACAAAACATCCACTTCTATTACTAAGGTTTCTTCTACATGCATGTTCCTATTTACATTATTCTATAGGTTTTTTATTCATGCATGTTACTACTCGAAAGGTGATTGAGGAACCACCAAGTCATTACAAGACTCCATATTATTCAAGATGTATCACCCACTTTTGAAATTTAGTTTTCTTGTATGTGAATGTTTATGTCTACATTATTTTATAGGTTACTCATCCATGGATGTTATTGATATAGAGATGATTAAGAAAACACCATATCCTTATGGGATTCCAAATTGTAAGAGACAAAAAACCTACTTCTATTATTTAATTTTCTCATACGCATATGTTCCTATATGCATTATTCTGTAGGTTGATTGTCCACACATGTTACTACTTGAGAGGTGATTTGGGAACCATCATGTCCTTACGGTATTCCATATTATGAGATACACATTACCCACTTTTGTAACCTATATTTCTTGTATGTGCATGCTCCTTTATGCATTATTCAATAGGTTGATCATATCTACATGTTCCTATCTACATTATTCTCTTGGGTTCTTATGTATGCATGTTACTACTTGAGAGATGATTGAGGAACCACCATATCCTTACGAGATTCCAAATTGTGAGAGACAAAACATCCACTTCTGTTACCTAGATTTCTCATATGCACATGTTTCTATTTACATTATTCTATAGGTTTCTTTTCCACACATGTTATTGATTAAGAGGTGATTGAGAAACCACCATATCCTTATAGGATTCCAAACTATTAGAGATGAAACATCCACTTCTATTACCTAGGTTTTTCAAATGCATATGTTCCTCTATGCATTATTCTATAGGTTGCTCATTTGTGCATGTTACTACTTGAGATGTGATAAAAGAACCATAATGTCCTTATGGGATTCCAAATTGTAAGAGATGAAACATGAACTTCTATTACCTAGATTTCTTGTATGCACATGTTAATATCTACATTATTTCATAGGTTTCTTTTTTGTACATGTTCTTCCTCCTCCATTATGGTAATAACCACACTATGAGCAAAATATTCAAAAAATTTCTCTAATTTTTTCTATTTAATAAATAAACTTCTTATTTATTTATCTAGAAATAAAATTTTTTACTTCTTCAATAATCTATGGTACTCTCTTTTATACCATTACTTATTTTTTTATGCTTTCTACCCAAACATTTTTATGTTGCTACAAAATTCCTCATATCAATCATCGAACAAGTCATTGCCAAAGCTGATCTCTTCATTTTCATCAATGATCTTTGAAATTTCATAACTTAATTTCATTCTCTCCAATATGCATGAGGAGGAGGGTTGTGTCTAACCATGTTGTTGCCCCTTATTTCTACTTCTAGTAACTTCACCTATTCATACAACATTTTTATTTCTCTTTCATTCTCATCCTTTTCCTTGCATGCTTTCTTTAAGGAGTTTAGGAGTATGGCATTTATGTTGGCCTGCTCTATAGCCAATACTCCCAATTATTTAATTTCTTGCATTCTTGAATTATAGCATTATGGAAAGTTGAACCAATGGAGTATCATAGGTTACATGGGGTTAATTACTGAAATTATGGTAAAGAATGCACAACATGAATTCACTCTTAAGCAAAAAAAAACAGCTATCTTATTATTCAAGAATCTTTGATACAAATCAATACAATTTAATAGAATAATTCCAATTCACTCTAAATTTTTATATCTTTTCTATAAACTCTTTTGTCTATCTTTCTTATTATTCTTCTATTCTTCCCCACTTTTTCTTTTTGGTGACTATTTTATAATCCTACTTCGATTTTGTGCTAAAATGGATTTAGTTTATAATTAGAATAACATATCACTAACAATTGCAACCTATGTGCAAGCTACACAAGGTCACATCTCACATTCCAAAGAAGAATTATGAAGCCAATTAACCACTGCTAGTGACTAGGAATAGTAGTCTTGATGAACCATTTCAAATAGTCAAATAATTAAGTCCTAATGGTTGAACAACCAATCATGCTTAGGGGGTTTCCATGGGCTATGATAGAGGTGCAAGTCACAACGACACTCATTGATGAATTCTCAATTTCCATTAAGAAATAAATTGTAACTAGTTACAAGCTACACCTAGTGGAAATTCTATAAACTACAAGTTGATGCAGGTCACATGAGCTTATAGTTCTTCACCAAACTAACACTCAACTTCCATGTGTTACTTTATCTTTGTTTGCAACTAACTTCACTTATTTTATCTTTCTTCCTCCTTCTGAACTTTACATCTAGCTATTGTAGGATGGACACTCTTCCTTCTAGAGTCCAAAGATCATTCTCATTATTTGAGGTCCAGCTCCTAGCTTATGATATGAGTTGTGAGTGGATGTGTATCACATAAGGTCATAGCTACCTATCCTAATTAGAACACTTGAATAAATGAAGTCAAAAAGGGCATTAATTCACATCCTAACATAGTTGCCAACTAGCTCTTTATCATCCTAATAAAAGAGAATAGAAGAATGCACATGAATTAATGAACAAAAAAAAATAATACATAGCATAAGATCAACACACATATCATAATGTCTTATAAATATACAAAATGAAGAGAAGGGATAGAGGAATAGGAAATAAAATTCTCAAGATGAAGAAGATAATCCATTTCTTGGAGGGGATACAAGAGCGTCTACTAAAGGAGAAGGTTGAGAAGCACCCTCTCTACGCTTCTTGCTCCTAAAATTCTCTTCTATGACTTCATCATCCACAAAGTCTATAGGGCTATATGGTCTAGCTTTCTTGTTGTCAATGATAGATGAGCCCATCAGTATGAATTTTGGTTCCACCTACTTGTTAGCCTCTAGACTACTGAAGAAGTTGCTGTAGCTCCCTTAGCTAGGAGAACATGTGATAGCCAAGGCTCTCCACATTTGAAGCTAGCAAATAGTGCCTCCTCTCAAGCTAGTCACATCGATCATGTAGAAGAGTCTTCATTTCATTACAATGTATAAGAGGACTTGCCTACAATGCATCCAAATGGATCATAATTTGTTCTTTAGCTCCTACCAAAGCTTGATTACCATCCAACATGCAATGCTACTAGAACAACTACTATTGCTCCTATTACTCCTTTGCATAATAGACCTTCCAAGTGACCTTTCCCCCATCACCAAGGACACGTAGGTTGGGGATTCACTTGACCTCCTAATATCAAGTCTGGGGTAACTGCTAAGTGTAAAAAGTGCACTCTAGATTTGAAAATTGGTCCTCACCCCACACAATAATCTCCTAAATGGGTAAGGATGATGGTTGAGTTTGGAAGTGCTAATATAATTCTGAGATCACCAATGGGAAAGGGACCCCATTGGTGTCTTGGACTGCCAACTTCATCTTGGATAGAATGATGAATGGAGAGTCGACAATACAAGGATCCTCTAAGTCACTCATAACCAGCATGACAAATGACATGATGTGTGAAGTCAGAATTTCCTAGGACATTTATCATCACTATTGTAGTAAGAACCCTCTTCTAAAGATAAAGGTTCTTGTAGTACTACCTTGTCTCATCAATTGCAACTTTGGAGAAAAGCTCGGCCAATTTAGTTTTCCTCTCTAAAGATTTCACCATGAAGTACTACTGATTCGCTCCAACCTACATCTTGAAAACCTAAGCAACAAAGGCCTTGCTGATGGCATAGGACCTACCACCAACCTAGAAGGTCCAAGATATAGTCGAGGTCCTCTAAAACATTAGATAAAACTAAGGTTCCTCTTCTTGTAGAATGCCTCACCTCTTATCAATACAAAATCAAGGTTGTGATGCATCAAGAATGTAGCAAGTAGTGAGTTAATGAGCTACATAAGAGGTTTGAAATTCCTATGTGCCCTCAATGGCACTGTAGGAAACTTTGCCTCCTCCACTCATACTTGATACCCTCCATTCTCTCCCTATGGATGTGCTCCTATTATGCCTCCTGACAACATCTCTATGTTATTGGATCTATCAATGTTGATGCTTGTCCCTATGTATGAGTCTTTTGCACTGAGAAGAATCAGAATTTTCTTGCTACAAAGAAAACATTAGTACAACATACAAAATAATGTAAAATAAATACCTAGGCTAGAAAATACATGGTAGCCTAATGTAAGTACTTAATGAATACATAAAATAAATTCAAGATAATGCATAAAAATGTAAATTACATTAAATAATTTCATAACCCAAAATAAATCTTAACAACATTGGTGCCTCCAATGAAGTCTACGTTTTCCCAAATGTAGCATAAACAAGTAAGATGATGTAAATTAAGAAATTAAAGATAAAGACTAAATTGAAGAACTTCCAAGCTTAACCATGGAGAAAATCCACAATGAACTAATGGAGGAAAAAGAGAGAAGAAAAAATAAGATTACATTACTCATGACAAGAAAGAAAATTGATGCCTTTTCACTCTTCCACCATTGCATCTTTATGGCATTATATACTCTCATTTGAGTTACATTTTCTTTTACAATCTAGATGTATAAAGGAACTTCAATTTCATTAGGTTCAGTAAGCTACTTGAAATCACAACTAATGAGGCTTCTATGTGGAATGAAATTCATATAATGCATAACATGCAATGATTTGAAGCCTAAAATTAGGTTATTTATTCTTATTACTAGCACAACTTCATATAAAAAAGTCAATACTATGAAGAAATTCTAGTATTGTTATTATTTTTTATGTACCACTTTGCCAAGAAAAGAACTTGAATTATCCTAAATATATCATGAAAATTCTAATGAATCATAGGTAGTTTTTGATACTTGAGTTTTCACATTGATCATGAGGGTAAATGTACCTAAACCAAAAAATAAAGTTGAAAACCCCAAATCTTAATCTTATGATACTATCTAGAATTCCCTAGATTAAATTTCACATCAAAAATGTGAAGTAAATAAACAAAATGTAAGAAATTCCAACTAGAATTTCCAATTGCACATGGAGAAAATGCATACCGTTCATGGTTGCTCGCAACTACACACAATAGAGAATCCAAAGAAAAACATGGAAATCAGGGAATTTGGAGCCTACCTTTGACATGTTGAGTGGAAGAAGAAGCTTGGAGGTTAGTATTGGTAGCTACACACATGAATAGAAGCTTAGCATGTGCTTGGTTAAGACTTGCAGTGTTATGTGAGATAAAATAAACCACAAAATTTCTTATGCATTCTTTTTATTTTTACTTTTTTAATCAAGTTGCAACCAACTGCAAGTCACAACCCATTACAACATGATAACAAAAAATCTCAATTAATTTTTGGGCTGGGAACAACTGTGGATCACACCTAGTTGCATCTAAGAGACTAGACATCATAGCTAACTGCACTGTTTCGGAAGCTCATTTGTAAAAATATTATAGTGTAGTGCACTTTGAGTCACAGGCATCCACATTGTCCAAGAGATCAAAACTCTTAAATTTCCAAGTGTGATAGGTTGTAGGTCATAGTAGTTCATATTGATAAATTGAACTAGTGGGTAAAAATTAAGGTGTAAGGGGGTATGGATTGTATCCCATCATAGGTTCTTAACACTTAAAATTAACTCTAAGGAAATCACAGCTCATAGTTAGGATCATAGTTATACTATGAGGAATTGCGAGTCCCACCATATCCACACTTGCTGATCCCAAACACTTCTGCAACTGAGGTAAAGGAAACAAGATGAAATATAGGGTGAAAATGACAAAAAGCAATAAAACAAAGAAGACAAAAACTTTGTGACAGAAGAATAATTAAGGTGTTAATGCTTAGTAGACATCAAGAAATTGAGTAATCATTAATTACCTCTTAACGAATAGTACAAATGCAAGACACTACTTTCTGAAACATTCGTGAGCATTGTTTACCAACTTATCCATGTCTTATGCCATTATACCTCTCAAAAATAAGTAGCCTTCCCTTCTTAAAGTAGTTGTTGGTGATGGAGATTCCTCATGCATTGACTTGAATAACCTTATCTTGTGGCCATGAATAGTAGAGAGCTTATCCAAAATAATACATTGCCTCACAATTCTTCTTCTTTTTTTAATATTGTTATGATTATGGGATTGTTGCACTGCCATTAGAACGAGGTCCATGAACATGGAAACTTTTCTCCTTGTGCAGTTTTGTGGTCATTATGAGATAAGATTTTTCATTAAAAGAACACTTGTAGATCTATACACCTACAATAGGTTATGATTACTTATTGTACTACCAGCAAAATATGGTTCGTGAACAATGGAAACTTTGCTCCTAGTATAGGTTCAATCCCTATGAAAGTCATTCCCCATGAGTACCTCCATGGTTTATGTTTTATATCTCATGAAGTATCTTATTCTAGGTTTCAAATTAAGGAATACCTAGAGCCTCAAATTTATCATGAAATAACAAATTGAGCTAACAATATGCCTAGTTCAAATCAAAAGAAGTGCCCCAATTTTCAAAATAAAAAGCTAATGAAATTTGTTCATGGGATGGAATCCCATCATTCAATAATTGCTTTATTTATTTTTAACATAAAATTCATAATATATAATTAAAAATTCCTTAAATAAATAAGATCCCAGAAATCCATGCCACAAGACAAGTTGAGTCTCTCTTAATTAACTCATCGAATCACTAAATACCATGAAAGATACGTTGCCATAGATACTACCAAAGAATCGATAATAATAATGACCACTACCATGCATAAGTATTAATAAAAATATAATGTATGCCTCATAATACCTATCACCCAAGATTTGTAGAAAAATTAAGCACATAACAACAAAGTTATTAACCTTTCACAACAACAACAAAATATTAGGTCAAACAATCTCATAAGGACCCATTCGGAACAAGTCCATGATTAGATTAAATTCAGCTTGCTGAGAAGGAGCATTTATTAAATCAATTGTCTCACTAATAGGGGAGGTGTCTTATTCAAAATATTATTTTAGTTGCAAACCATTCACCTGTAAGCACTCAAAACTACTAAGCCTAGAAATGTCAATTACACCATTATGTGAGACCTTGATAACCCTATGTGATCCCTATCATTCAGACACTAATTTTCTAGAAAATTTGTTTAGCCTCATATTAAATAATAAAACTAAATCTCCTTCTAAGAAAAACTTACTCATAATCCTCTTATCATGCCACATTTTCATTTGCTTATGCAAATGTTACCTATATAATGTGTGTATATGATCTTCATCAAAATGGTTCAAAGCAAATAAACAAGCAAAATGACAAGAGTCCAAGTTCATTTCCAATTGAGATTACATTCAAAAATACTTATCTTGTATAGAATAAGGAACAAGGCATTGCTTAAAAAATTCTGGTTCATATGGAGTAAGACCAAGAGATGATTTATATGAAGTGTGAATGGCCCATAATGCATTAAGTAAATGATAAGACCAATATGTTATATTACCTTCTAAAAATTTCTACAAAATATTTTTAATTTTGTTATTCATGCTTTCGACCAATCCATTTGATTGAGGCTAATAGGTAGTAGCAATACAATGTGTAATTCCCATATTATTTAACAATTTTGCCATTATATCATTGACAAAATGGGTGCCTTGATCACTAATTAAAATTTGTGGGTACTTGAAACATGGAATTAAATCTTGTCTTAAGAATCAAACTTCTATTTTTGCATCATCATGCCTAGTTTCCTTTTCCATGACCGATTTAGCAACATAATTAATTAAAATCAAGATGTACTGACACAAATTACTTGAGGGAAAAGGATCCATGAAATCAATGCTCCAATAATCAAAGGGTTCACAGTACACTGAGATGGGCAACAATGGCATGTATTGGTATCTTGTGAGTCCTTCCATTCATTGGCATTGATCACATTGCTTACAATATGGATAAATATCCTTAAACAAGATGGACCAATAAAAACCAGCATGGAAAATTTTGTATGAAATTTTCTTACCTGCAAAGTGGCATCCACATACTCCATCATGATTCAAAGCGATTACCTATTCTTCTTCTTGTTTAGGTAGACATCATCGAATGATCTGATCATTATAAATCTAGTACAAGAATGGATCTTCCTAAATGAACTACTATGCCTTGATTACCAAGGCTTGTTTATGTTCCTTAGTCTAAGACTTTGATAATTTTCATACAACTAGGGAATTAGCAATATCCACATACCAAGGTTCTTGAACTTTAGGGTTAATAGCCCTATCCCAACAAGCAAACAACAACTCATCTGAGAATACATCATTAAACATGTGAGATGTCTCCAAATCTAAATAAATATTCACTTTGAACAAATGATCTACCACTAAATTCTCAGATCCCTTCTTATCCTGAATCACCAAATCGAATTCTTACAACAAAGAATACCAACGAATTAATCTAGAACTTTTAGTTCATTTATTATGCAAATACTTAATATTAGCATGATTAGAAAAAACTATTGTATGAAAACCAGTTAAATAATGATAGAATTTATCTAAGCTATATACAATTGCTAACATCTCCTTCTCTACAGTAATAGAATAACCTAAGTAGGGGTTAGTGTCCTAGAAATATAATAAATAACATATGAAACATTATCTTTACATTGACCCAATATTGCTTTAATTGCAAAGTCTAAGGCATCCATCATAAGTTTGAAGTTCTTACTCTAATCAGGTGTCTATAAAATTGGTGCTAGAGAAATCTTAGCTTTTAAGATTTCAAATGTATTCTAGAAACCTTTAGACCATTTTTAAATAACACCTTTTTGTAAAAATTTAACCAAGGGTTGAGTAATTAATGAGAAATCTTTGATGAATAATTTGTAGAAATCATTATGTCCCAAAAATGCATGTGAACCTTTAACATTCACAGGAGGAGTAAGATGGGAGATAACCCTTATTTTCTTAGCATCTACTGAAATTTCCCTTTGAGCATAATGTGGCCTAACATAACACTGGAAGAGACCTTGAAATGACACTTTTCCCAAGATAATCTAAGACCTTTATCAATACACCTACACAAGATTGACTCAAGATGACATAAAGCATTAGATAATGAATCATTGACTAGTTGCATTGATGAGCATGCATCAACACAACCTAGTTGATGTATCCTTGTTGACGCAAATGTATTGATGTAGTGTCATGTCACAATTATATAAATGCATGTACCCACTACATTTATGGCACATCATTTCATTAGTGTAGCTAAACTCTTGCAGTTTTCTTTCATCAAAGTTAGATAATTTTTTGAGTGCCTATAGTAGGAGCTCAACCAATCGTACAGGTCTTTATTCAAGCATCTTGTACCCAAACACATTGATATGACCAAAAATAAAGAAAAGATTCTTGGCATTCCTTGTAGCACTTAGAATATATTAATGTGTTCTTTAGTGCACTTTGTTATTAATGTAATATACATTCTTGTTTTAATTAATTAATGCATTTAATAATAAACACATGAGTATGATCACTTCAAGCATACCATTTAACATTTGTTAATCCCAATAGTGGCAATTTGGTACACCTAGTAATTATTACTTGGTAACCAGTTAGTGTTTATATGACTTGAGGATGTGTATGACAAGTGGGCCTGAATACTTATGTTTGGCTAATTAGCTTAAGATCTATTAGCTAGTTAGATAATTAGTTTACCAACCATTTGTCTTTACTTTAATGCTTAGGATTAAAAATATAAAAACATAAAATATAAATAAATATCATATTTCTTAGCTCACACTTAACCATAAATAAGAGCCTACACAAGTGAGAGCCAAGAAGATAATGATCACATCTCTCTGAGTCGCCATCTTTGTCTATAGGCACACTTAGAAACTAAGTCTACAGAATTCAACCAGATTTCTAGTTCATGCTTGTTACTTGTATGGTTGGCGTAGGAACTGCTTACTTCTAATCATTGGTGCTGTTTCAAGGGATTTAGTTTAGTTGAGTGTGCTAAGTAGGAATGATAGTGAAATTATACAAAGACATTGTAAAGATCATTCAACATCAAATCATTAACCAAATAAGAGTAAATCACACTATTATTTTAAGAAAATGAGAATATGACTTCTTCACATAGGGAGGAATCTCCACCATTTATGGGTGGATCCAATCAAAGACAAAAGGTCTAGGAAACACCTCAACAACTTCAAGTTTTTTATACCCATCTAAATCCTTACACTTCAGATTTGACCTTCATCCTAGATGAGAACAAGCAGCTATGATGGAGGGACATGAAAGGCAACATCATGTTGCCTACCAACCAATTTATTTCTATGATGTTGATGAACAATCTAATCAAGTTAGGCATCCCCAGAATTAAGTTAAAATATGAGGTCAAATATCATCTCTATCAAGATTATCATCCCATCAATGCCCAATTGAAGAAGGATTGGCAAATGGAAGCTCCATATGAGGCTCCAAAAGGAAGGAGCATCCTAATGCACAAACTCTTCCCCTTTCTTTGATAAGGAGAACCTTACCCAAAGGTTGGAGTGAACTATGGACAACCTGGTTGGGGGAAAGAATGGTTCTTAAGATTTGGGGGCTTTGAAATATAACAACCAAAGCCATTCATCTAAAGGTAAGGATAATGATAAGCATAAAGAAAAAGATAAACAAAATGATCATGGAAGGGATCAAAGAAGAGGATCTAGCAAGCATTGCTTTGGTGCTAGTTCCCCTTCTTCCTCACCCTCATCATCATCCTCATCATATTTCTCCTTTAACTTTGATAAAAGAAGCAAAGGTCGAGACAAAAGAAAGAGTAGTAGAGATCATGATGGAGATGAAAAATAGAATATGGATGATTGTAGATCCTACTAGGATGAACAAGAATAGAGGCAAGGATAGATCCTACTAGGATGAACAAGAATAGAGGCAAGGATAGTAACAAAGGAAGAATAGGCATCATGGCCATGATAGAGGCCATTGAGATCATTATGACTATGATGAGCCTCTATTGGCTACCAAAAATATGTTGAATATTTTAGAGGAAATCAGAATACCAACCAAACACTTGAAAGATAGTTGAATTAAGTGGCTGGATATGAACAATATTCCTAGATTTGAGGGCAAATATCACTTAGATCCACAAAATCATCTACAAGCCTTTACTGATGCCTGTGCCTTGCAGAACATTGAAAAAATGGCAAAAGTTGAAACTATTCCCTAGGATAATCATCAAAGAAGCTGAAAGTTGGTACCACTCCTTAGAATTGGAATCTATTTGCCAATGAAGTACGATGTTAAAGTTGTTCAATGACAAGTATAAAACTTACTCCAAAGTGTCCAACTTGCAAAGGAAAATCCAACAATGGAAGCAAGGAAATCTGTAGAATATGATGACTAGATGTTCCACAATAGAATTAGATAGATCTCATACATTAATCTATTTTAAATAAGATGAGATCCTCGTCATGTAATTCTTATCCAATCCATGTTTAGGAGATCCCATATTGAGAAGATCCTTAAATATGATGATAAGGATCATTAATCTATTTTAAAGATGAGATCCTATTCATGTAATTCTTATCCAATCCATGTTTAGGACATCCCATATTAAGAAGATCCTTAAATATGATGATAAGGATCATCCCCATGATTTCCGAGATTCATACTTATCTCTCCAAATCTATTCTTGGGAGATCAAGGCCTATATAATTGTAGCAACACATATCCATTCATAATAGAAAAAAATAATAGTAGAGACATATAGAATTTAAGAGAGTCTCACAAGAGTGCCTTTGTTCTAACAAAGTTCTTTATTTCCTTTTAGCTTAGTTTGTAGATCTAGGGCCCTTTAGACTTCTCATTTGGTGTCAAAGCTGGTTAGCTCAAATTCTTGACAATAGATCTCTCCAGGATGGCCCAAAATCATGGATATGTGTCTCTCCAAGTTCCTATCTTCAATGGAGAGAATTATCAATATTGGGAAATCAAGATGAAGATATTCTTGATCTCACAAGATCTTTGGGATCTTGTTGAAAATGGATTCCAAGATGTTACATTTCAAGCCTTGAAGGAAGATGAAAAGAATGAATTTAAGGAGCTTTATAAGAAAGATGCAAAAGCATTATTCATCATTCAATCTGGGTTAGATCTGACAATCTTTCCCAAAATTGTTATGCATCAAACTAGAAAAGTTGCATGGGATGCACTGGAGATTGCATACAAGGGATCATTAAAAGTTCATGTTGTCAAGTTACAAGTTTTAAAAAAATATTTTGAATCTTTGCACATGCTAGATTCAAAGAATATTGATCAATACATCAACCGATTCAACAAGTTCAAAATGGACTTGAATCTTGTGGAGAAACACTTGAGGAAAGGCATGTTGTTGAAAAGATCCTTCGAAGTGTAACTAGATGATATGATCCTATCATCGTGGCTATTGAAGAAGCAAGAGATCTTGATAAGATGACCATGGTTGAGCTTGTAGAAAGCTTAAGAACATACGAGCAAAGAATTTCTAAACGTGAGGATTCAATAGCAAATGCATTTCAAGCACAATTTCAAAGGACATATAATCAAAATCAAGATCAATATCAAAGATCCTCAAGTGGATCCTCATTTAGAGACATGGATGTGGTCATCGCAGATCCAGAGGTCATGGTCATGGAAGATCAAATCAATCAAAGGAAGGCAAGCATTGTGATTTCTGTGGTACCAACACCCACAATACTCTTGAATGTTGGTCAAGGAAGAAGTATGAAAAGAAGGGAAAAGAAAAAATTGTAGAACATGAAGATTAACAAAAAGGTGAGAAATTATTTTATATTGAAAAGGAGGAAGACCAACTCTTGATCTGTATAAAGGTACCAGATGCTAGCAACAACAACAACATTTGGTATGTTGATAGTGGGTGTAGCAATGACATGATAGGGAATAAGAAATTGTTCTTAAGCTTAGAAAAATATGATGGAAAGGTAACCATAGGTAATGGGAAGAAGTTAACCATTGCTGGGATTGGATCACTTACCTTCACAATAACTCAAGGTAACAAATATGTTATTTCCCATATCTATTTTGTTCCAGATCTTTCAAAGAATTTATAAAGTGTGGGGCAATTATGTCGCAATGGGTATCATGTTGAATTTGAGAAATATGTTTGTAAAATTTCTAAGGTTGATGATGATAAAGGTATTGCAATTATCCCTATAAGAAAGAATCATATGTACAAGTTACAGATGCAAAAGGATGTTCGTTGTCTCACTGTCACTAAAGACATAGCATGGTTATGGCATGCTCAATTAGGACATGTCAACTTTGGCTCAATGGACCACATGCAAAAAGGAGAAATTGTAAGGGGCATGCCAAAATTTTATTTTCCAGATAATCATGATTGTGGCATATGTCAACTAGGAAAAATTACAAGGTTATCGTTTCCTAGAAAAGAACATAGATCTCAAGAAAAATTAGATCTAGTTCATATGGATTTATGCGGTCCCATGCAAACATTGAGCCTAGGTAAAAACTGATATATGTTAATCATAGTGGATGATTTTTCAAGATTTTCTTGGGGGTATTATGAAATTAAAAGATCAAACATTGGGATTTTTTAAAGAATTCAAGGTGGAAGTAAAAAATCAAAGTGGTAGTTCAATTAAGAAAATTTGGACTGATCATGGTGGTGAATTTTTATCAACTAAATTTGATGAGTTTTGTAAGAAAAGTGGGATTATTCATCAAACAACCACATCATGCACACCTCAACAAAATGGAATTGCTGAGAGAAAGAATAGAACTATGGTTGAAATGGCAAGGTGTCTACTTCAAATGTCAAGTTTGGAGAATAAATTTTAGGTAGAAGCTTGTGCAACATCAATATATATTTTAAATAGGGTGCCATCAAGATCAATTGAAAATAAAAATCCATATAAATTATGGGATGGATATCCACCCAATATCTCTCATTTGAAAATTTTTAGTTCACCATGCTACATTCAAATTCCAATACAAAAAAGACTAAAGCTAGATAAATAGGGACAACCATGTATTTTTGTGGGATATTGTGCAAATTCCAAAGCATACATGTGCTATTATGTTGCAAATAAAAATGTGGTTGATTCACGTAATGTAAATTTCATGAAAGAAATGTTTCAACATTATAGTGGCATGGACATCCATGGTGTTGTTTCTCCTCCCTTTTCTGCTGCTGCCAAAAATGTGCCTGTTTCTGCTACCAAAAACATGCCTATTTCTGCTACCAAAAATGTGCTTGCCGCTACCAATTTGGGACATGGATCTGTGGTAGTAATAAACCAAAAATTACCACAACATACACAACCCTGGCATGGTCATCTAGTGCAACACCATCCTTAACTTTCATTTCCTCTTCAAGGAAACACCTCTACATCAATGCCTTCTCAAATCATTTCATCTACAACACCTTCTACCTCAACAATGTCCCCCTCTCGATAGATTCCAGCCAACTCTCAGCTAGCTCAATATCATCCAGCCTCCAACATGTTGGATACAAATGTTACACAATGCATGACAAGAAGTCACTTTCATGGAGACATTGCTTCACCAACCCAGGACATGGACTCTCTTGAAAATGCTCTTTTCACTATGATGGATGATGCATTTTTTGCACTGCTTACGTTTATGGGGGGAGTGATGATGATTTAATGGAACCATCCACAGTCGTCAAAGCTGCATAAGATAACCATTGGATTGATGCCATGGAGAAAGAGCTACATCAAATAAATAAAAACAACACTTGGAGCCTAGTTCCTCATCTGTCTGGTAAGTCTATTATTGATTTAAAATGGATATTTAAACTTAAGAGAAATCAATATGGTGAAATAGAAAAAATTCAAAGCTCACCTAGTTGCCAAAGGCTATCTCCAACAACAAGGTAGAGACTTTGATGCTAACTTTGCTCCTGTTTCATGGATTGAATTTGTGAGAATCTTTCTTGCCATTACTACATGAGTTGGCTATGTGGTTTATCAACTGGATGTGGCTTTTGCATTTCTCAATGACATTCTTAATGAAGAGGTTTATGTGGAACAACCACTAGGCTTCATTGATGAAGAAAAACAAAATTATGTTTACAAGCTCCATAAAGGATTATACGGGCTCAAGAAAGCTCCAGATGCATGGTACGCATGTACTCGTGCATTTTTCATGCAAGAAGGCTTCATTAATCTTTAGTCCCAAACAATAATATAAAAAAAGGTATCTAGAGATGATTTTATTTGTGTTTTTTTATATGTAGATGATTTAATCTATTTTTCAGCTACAATTGCATTAGTAAATAATTTTCTTAATGCCATGAAAAAGAAATTTGAAATGTCTGATTTAGGGAAGATGTCATACTTTTTTTGTTTTCAAGTTATCCAAAGAACAAAATCAATTTCCATATGCCAAATGAAATTTTCTTGACCCTTAATTAAGAAATTTGGCATGATTAATTATAATCCTTTAGACACACCACTTGCCCTTGGTACAAAACTTACCAAGGATGAGAAATCCCCCTCTGCCAACCCTCACTATATAGATCCCTTGTTGGTAGTTTAATGTATCTCTCCAATACTCGTCTAGATATCCAATATGTTGTAAAATACCTTTATCGGTTCATGCAAGATCCACATGAATCACATTGGAAAGTTGCAAAACGGGTATTGTAATACCTAAGAACTACAATAGATTTTGGGATCACATTTCATCGACATACAAATTTCAAGATATGGGGATACATTGATGCAGACTAGGGAGGTGACCTCGAAGATCAAAAGTCAACTTCTAGTTTTTGTTTCTTCTTCAATCCATCACTTATCTCATGGGGATCAAAGAAGAAATCTACAATCACCCTCTTAATAGCTAAAGTAGAATACATTATTGCATCGAATGCTACTACTTAGGCCATTTGGATCCACTTTGTCTTCACTGAAATGGGATATACACTCGAACCTCCCATTCTCTTATATTGTGATAGCACAAGTGCTATTGCAATGGCTCATAAACCTGTTCATCATGGGCTTTCCAAGCACATAGATATCAAGCATCACCATCTTAGAAGCTTGATCCAAGATAACATACTCAACACGAAGCATTGTGCAACTGAAGCACAAATGGCAGACACCTTTACAAAGATTCTGAGTTGTGAGAAGTTTGAGTCTTTTTGAAACTTCCTAGGAGTAGAACCTCTTACCATCATGGGGGGGTTTGTGGAATATAATGACTAGATGTTCCACAATAAAATTAGATAGATCTCATTCATTAATCTATTTTAAATAAGATGAGATCCTATTCATGTAATTATTATCCAATCCATGTTTAGGACATCCCATATTAAGAAGATCCTTAAATATCATGATAAAGATCATTAATCTATTTTAAAGATGAGATCCTATTCATGTAATTCTTATCCAATCCATGTTTAGGACATCCCATATTAAGAAGATCCTTAAATATGATGATAAGGATCATCCCCATGATTTCCGAGATTCATACTTATCTCTCCAAATCTATTCTTGGGAGATCAAGGCCTATATAATTGTAGCAGCACATATTCATTCATAATAGAAAAAAATAATAGAAGAGACATATAGAATTTAAGAGGGTCTCATAGGAGTGACTTTGTTCTAAAAAAGTTCTTTATTTCCTTTTAGCTTAGTTTGGAGATCCAAGGCCCTTTAGACTCTTCAAAATCATGAGTCCTTGGATGCAGCCTTGGGTAGATACTATTCTCTTTTGCACTAATGTCCAAGCCATGGATACTACTAAAGGGACCTGTTGCACCATATCATAGATGGGCTCAGGAATGAAATAACCAAAACTCTTGGTGTTAATGCCTAAGGGATACTTTCTAGGCTAAAGGTTCATTCGATCCAAAGGCTAATTGATCAAGCAGCCAAAGAAGAAGGTGATCTTAAGAAAAGAGAAAGTGCAGAGAAGTATAATAGGGACCCCTCCATTTGTAAGAGGGAGGTCCATTTCTATGATAATGAGGAGGAGGAATCACTTGATAAAGTGATGTAGAGAAAAACCTTGCCAATCTAGAAATATGCTATCGAAATATTAGCTAAGGTAAACAAGATGTGGGACTCCTTGGATGAGAAGTTTCAAATAGCTCTAAAGATTACAAAAGAACAAAGATACTAAGGGGGTTTTTATCATGAAAGAAGGAAGCAAAAGGATACAGAACATGAATATCAAAAAAATAAGTGTAAAGCTGCAGTAGTAGAGGAGGCCATATATTCTAAAACAAAGGATGATGGTTGTGACAGTTGCTAATAAGAGAATCCTTAGAGATGTTGTCTTATGTTGTCACACTTGCAAGAATCTAGGATGTATGTCTTGAATTCTAGATTAGCAAAATAACAAACACCCAAGAGGTTTCCTTATCCAAAAGGAAACTATAGGTAATAGTTTAACCAATAAGCCTATTATCCGACTAGAGTTCCACCTCAACCTCAAGAGTAGTATCAGTAGTGGCAATACCCATAGTCATGGGGGATGCCACCACCAAGGTAGCAATATCCCTATCAACAACTGGATTCCTATGGCTACTACGTTCAATAGCTTGTATTTTCACATGACTCTACTAGTCATGCTTCCTTTCCATATCACTACTATTCTTTGGAATTCTACAAAGCACCTTCTCCATGGGGGAGTCTCCTTTTCCCTTCTATCCTCCTTAGCACTCATCCACTCTTGTGCCACAACCAAAAACACCTTTGCCACCTACTCCATCTATGAAGGGTAAAATTCTAGCATAATCACAATAAAGAAATGTTGCGATGGCAATGAACTTACAGCTAAATACCCATCTAAGTGGTCCTAAACCTAGGCCTCGCAAGAGACCATTCTTTAGAACCAACAATCCCACAAAGTTCTCTCAAACACTTGTGGTTGCCAATCCTACTACTTCTACCTCTGAAACTCATATTGAATAGCCTTCAAACCAAAAGTCTTTTTAAATCCATAATTTTTGTTTACCCATATAGTGACAAACTAGATTAAGAATGGCCACCTTCCCAGGAAAAGATCTAATCCTAAAAGTTCCCTCATCTACATACAAATCGGAGGAAATGAACCATGCAAGTCTCTTTTAAATTCATGTTCCAAAGTTAACTTAATTTCCCAAGAGATGTGTAAGGCTTGGAACTTGCATCCTTTGAAAAAGAGAAATATAAAATTGGAGCTAGCAAATTAGTCCATTGCTATTCCTCTGGGACTAGTGGAGGACATTGTGACCACCATCTATGAATGTTCCTATCTAGTTGATTTCTTGGTGATCCATGTGGAGGACTACAAGGGGAACTTTTCTATCATTATTGGAAGTGCATTCTTGAGCACAATTGATGCTAGAATGGGGATTCAAGATATTTCCTTGGAGATTTATAAGGAAAATAAATTTGGAAAATTGGAGAAGAAGAGAGTTCCATGCATCGCATACAATGACAAAAGGTGCCATTGCATACAGAAACTATGGACCATCAAAGATACATTACTTAATGCATATAATTAGTGTGTAGAAATAGCAGTGATACAAAGGTGCCTATATGTAGTAGCCATAAAATAAGAGGATACCCAATGTCTAATAACTAATGATGACACTGAGTCAATAATGTGCATGAAAGCAATTGAGAGCCTTTCTAGTACTTATATTGAGAGCATGGATAAACTAGAGCAATTCCACCACCAACTCTCTAATGAATAAAGTGACATGGATTGGGGAGAGTTAGAGATCCCTAACACTTTTAAGTAATATCCCCTTAAGTTAAAGGCTTTACTAGTAAACATGAAATATGCATTTCTCAAAAATGGCAAGTTGGGGATCATCAATGTCACACTTTCTCCTAAATAGAAATAGAAATTATTGAAAGTTGTGAAAATATTGCCAAACCTCATTTTCTTGGTCATATCATGAGCTTACAAGAATAGATCCTTAGATATGTTAGTATCAAATCTACACAAACTCCTCCATAAAGCCAAAGAGGAACCCACAACGATGATTGAATCCACAAGTAGATCATCAAGGAGGAGATTGAGCAACTCCTCAAAGCTAGGTTCATCTATGAAATTGTGAATAGAGAGTGGGTTAGCTCACTCATTATTGTTTCAAAGAAAGGAGAAAAATGGAGAGTTTGTATATACTTTTTGCTATTGAACATGGTAACATAGAAAGATCATTTTCCGTTGCCATTTGTGGACCAAGTGTTTGACACTATTGTAGTGCATTATTACTACAACTTTAGGATAGTTATAGTGGTTATAACCAAATCTAGATAGCACTAGAACTTTTGCATACAAAAAGATGTCCTTTGGCCTATACAATGCCCCTTCTCCTTTCGAATGATTGGTCCTTAGCATCCTTCAACAATAAATGGGTAGTGGGGTAGAAGTCTTCATTGATGACTTCTCTACCTATGGGGATACCTTTGAGAAAGCCTTGGACCACCTTAAGAAAGTGCTTCAAAGGTGTGTGAAGACTAATCAAAGGCTCAACAAGAAAAAGTGCCACTTGATGGTCTAAGAAGGCATTATCTTAGGGCATTGAATTTCAAACAAAGGGATCAAGGTAGAACCAAAAAAAACTATGGGTCATCCAAGGAATACCTAGGTAACCAAAAATGGTGAAAGATGTATGATCATTTCTTGGCCACACAAGTTACTACAAGCACTTCATCAAAAACTTCTCAAAGATTACCAAACCATTGGTGGAGCTCACAAAGAAGGATGCATCATTCACCTGGACCAGGGAATGTGAGAATGCATTTCAACAATTGAAACAGAGACTTGTAGAAACTCCAATTCTATGGGTACTTGATTGGTCCAGGCCATTTGACATCATGACCGATGCATCCAATTGCACTTTAAGGGTCATGCTTACACAATTGGATGATCAAAAACATCCATACTACATCCATTGTGCAAGTAGAAGCATTATGGCTATACAACTAAAGTACACCATCACTAAAAAGGAGCTCATGGAATTGGTGTACACTTTAGAGAAATTCAAGTACTATGTGCTTGGATACCAAGATTTTCTACAGATCAATCATAGTGCTATATAGTTCCTAATGAATAAACTAATGGTGAGCTCCCATGTTATACAATGGTTGGTGATTCTTTAAGAGTTTTACCTCATGATGATTGACAAAAGGATAACTAAGAATGTGCTTACTAAGCACTTGTCTTGGTTGAGATAGGATTGCAAGGAGGATGTGGGGCCATTATTTGATGAAATCCTCTTACTGGTGTTGTTGATGTTCAAAATCCCAAAGATTCCAACTAGTACAATCATATCCTATCCTACCTACTTACTTAAGAGATGCCACATGCATGGGACAATAAGAAAAAAAACAATAGTTTCTTTATTAGGCCAAACATTTCATAGAAATCAAAGGCAAGGTCTACAAAATTTATACATATGGCCTAATACAATGGTGTGTACCTTATGTAAATCAACTTTTAGTCCTCAAGGATGCTCAAGAAGGCCCTTATAAGGACCAATATGCTGGGAGGAGGATGGTCATTAAGATCCTTATGGCAGGGTATTTTTTGCCAACGATCTTTAGGGATGTCCATCACTTCTTCCATTCATGTGACAAATGTAAAAGAGATGAAGGGATGACTACTTGAATGGTAGGATTCCAACAATAGATCCAACCATTAGAGCCTTTCAATCTTTGGGAAATAACTTCATGGGGTCCATCAACTTCATGTCTAATGAAAAGACGTATATTATCATGGTTGTTGACTACTGTATGAAGTGGACTAAAGCTAATGTTGTCATTGACTATTCATCCTCTACAACAACATGGTTTGTACAAAAAAATGTGGTAAATAGGTTTGGTGTGCCAAGGGAACTAATTTTTGATAATGGAAACTACTTCATAGGTGCCACTTTTCGAAAGCTTATACAATGCTTAGGGTTTGAACATAAACTCACAGCTCCATACCACCCCTAAGCCAACAGTCAAGCTAAGGTGACAAATAGAAAAATAACAAAAATACTAACCTACACCATTAGTAAGTATAGAAAGAACTAGAGCACCAAACTTAACGATGCTCTTTGGGCTTACCAATCAACATGGAAAGTTTCTATCAATTACCCTTCATATGAGTTAGTGTATGGGAAACTTTTGGCTCTCCTAATCCAAACAAAGCATCATATACTTTCAACAACCTATGACCTTAACCTAGATTTAAGTTTAGCCCAAAGAGAAATATTAATGAGCTTAAACATGCTAGATGAAAATCAATTAGTAGTCCTATCCTTGACTGAAGTACACAAGGAACACAATAGCAACAACATGACCTCAAAATTGGAAAATTTAAGTTTCAACTGGGAGATAAGGTTCTTAACTAGAACCCCATGCGTGTACCTCAACATATGAAATTTCAAATGCTATGGGAGAGACCTTATATTATACATGAACATTTTTCATCTAGGACCATGATGATTTACCATCCTACAAGCCCAAATAAATGACTATTGATCAACATGAAATAATTTAAACCTTTCTTAGAGTTAAGAATAATCAATGGAAATAACACCTCCATCAATGGTTAAGCACACTCAATCTTTTAGATCTCCTCCTTCCAACTTAGTCATGGGGAGATGGCCATTCATGCTAACATGTTGTAACATCTCTTTAGTTTTTCAAATTTTTAGTTTTACATAGTTCTTTATATGTTTGTCATTTTCTTAAACATTTTAGAATTTATTTTATATATTTTTCTCTTTATTAAAATTTTCTTACATATGCCTTCTTCTTTATTTCCATAAGGACTTTGATGCTTGACATAGCTACTAATTGTGTTTTATTGAACTCTATAGTTTGAATTAATTACTTAATGACTAAATTTCATCTTTAAATTATGACATCAATTAATGGAACATTGATTTTCTTATGGTATCAAGTAGTGAGTTCACGTCATCCACTCATTCCACACAACTCCACGATGTTCTCTCATCTTGGAAGCATGAGGTCCTTTCTTAATGAAAACTTATAAAGAATCTGTGATCTTAGTACTTAACAGAGTTGGAACAAATCAAGTGGAATTAATAAGGCTATGGCTTCAAGAGGACTTGTCACTTGAGGTTTTTTTTAGTATTCTCATTGATCTATCACCATTCCTAATAATGATCATTAATAGGAAGAATGTCTTTGCATGGTATGGTTCCCATTAATTAAAAAATCAACAACCAAAGAAAAAAACATGGGAATTCAAAGCACAACCATTAAAATAATAATGGGTTACAATCACAGGTTATGGAGCTAGAAGGACATGTTAACCATACCTGAAGGCACCCCTCTAACGAAGTTCCTTCTAACTTCCTACTTCTCTTTTCTTCTCTCTTTGGAATGGTGGGTGATCTTTGAGGATACTCATGAAATTTTGGGATTGAATGGTCTAAATGTGCCAATGCAAAGTCACTAGATGTGTATGGGCTTGGTTCCAATTAAGGATGGAACAATATCGGGTCACATTAACCACATAATCCATAAAGGACTTCATGTGCCTAGGATGTGAGACTCCATTACCACACACACAAACTCTCCCATCATTTAAGCAACTACCATCTATCATCTCACTATCTTTTATCATGGTTAATCAATGTGTCTATTTTGGTATGTCTTAATTCCTTGATGATGTCTTGTATGAATTCTAATTTTAATGATTCATGACCATTAACCATCCTTGGTGCCTACAGACTCCTAGGTATGAGGACATGCACCAATATTAAGGACATGAGCCTACTATGGGGAGGACCCACATGCATACCCCTTGGTCTAGTTTTGTTAAACTTCTTATCCCTTAGTTATTTTACATTCAATTCCATCATTTTCCCAAAGGAAACATCCAATTTGTGCATTCCTTGGCAATATAATTTTCTCCAAATCTCATTTCCCAAATGAATTTCAAGCCCTCTTTCATGATTTCTCATCATTCTAGGCTTTCCTTGCTTTCTTTAAACTCCAATTTCACCTTGAAACTCTTCTCCAATACTTAGATTTTTAATTGTGAAAATTGTCTCAAATGGCTCTGTCGATGCATCCTTGTTGATGTAGCTCGATGCATCGACACATCCTTGTTGATGCAATGCAAAAAAACCTATAAATATACATCAATACTTAGCCAATTTTTCATATTTTCTCCATAATGCAAGGGGAGTTTTTATAATTTTTAAATCCTAAAGAACCTTCCAAGTGCCATAACTTTCAAACCGCTTATCCGATTCACCTCATTCTTCAACTCTCTAACTACTAGAGGTAAGCTTTATGTCATGAGGGCCACAAACCTATGGTTTTTGATGAAATGTTATTGAAAATTTTTCTAACTTGCTAAGGTTTAACTATTAAAATAATATTAAAATTATCATCAACACTAAGATAAACCTCAAAAACAAACTCTGGTAACTCATTAATAAAATAACCATAAAATAATCAATTTGCCATGATCACAAACTAGCCTAAGTGTAACTTAACCAAATGAAAAAGGTATCCAAGAACTAAGGGTTACACATTAATTGCTAATCCTTGATTACATTTCTAATCATAGATGATACCAAATAAAAGAGCACCCATAGAACAACCATTCCAAGGAAAGGAGAAGCGATAATGAAAAGGAAGGGGCTAGCAACAATGACAACAGTTCCAAGAATAGGAAGTCAAAACTCATTCAATGGGACCTCTTCAGGAGGAGATTGAAGTAGAATCTATGCACTAGATTCCCATAGCAGAAACTAGCTAGTCTAGGCAAGATGAGGCACCAAGATCGAGGCCCATTCTAGAGGTCACATTGACCAAGGCTTTCCTTGACAATGTTCATTTCAAGAAAGTCCAAAGTTCAATTCTCCAAGAACTTAACTTTCATCCATTCTTAGACTTGATGCCCAAGGAAGTCTGTACTCAACTGCAGGGGTCTACCATGTGGCCCATTCTTTCATCTAGTGGAGAATGGTACATGGATAAGACATACCTATTTTGGAGGAACTGACAAGGAGATGCAATGGTTAAGATTAAAGATATAACTATCTCCTACTTAGTTAAATCCATCACGGAGGCCCTTGGCTTGCTTGATATAGGGGTAACTTTGGCAGAAATTTCTATCTAGGTAGACCCAAAAGCAAAGAAAGAATGGGTCCAATGTTGCTATGAGATGGACCACAAAGAATACGATGCACTCACTAAGGTGGAAAACCTATTATCTAAATCCTATGGTGAGGCCCAGTAATGTGACTATAATCTCTGCCCATGTGTGCATCCCTCTAAGAGGCAAGTTCATTATTAACCTTCCTTAGCTTATCCACCTTGAAATCAAGAAGTACTTCAAAGAAAATGAGTGACAAAGGAAGGAACTCCCCTTTCCATACCTTATCAAAAAACTTTTCCAAAGGATAGGCATAGCATGTTACACTAATGACATGCTCTTACTACATCTTCATAGAAGATGATGAAAGATAAAGTAGTTGTTAAGCTGTTAGAAGAGAAGCAACCACCACCATTACCTACCAATGAGACCACACCAAAGGCTTGCACAACTATTGAAATAATGAGAAAACTTCACAAGAAGCTATTGCAACAACAAGAAGGTAAGGTAAGTGGTGGAGAGCCATTGGTCTACCATCCAACATTGAGCCATCTCAATGAAATTACTCAAACCATCATCTGGCTAGAAGGGACCACCCCATTGATTTCTAAACAATGCACATAGGCATCCATGAGAACTAATCCAAGCACCTAGAAAGTTACAATGTCCATCCTTGGACAACAAGAGTTCCCTGAAATATTTGGCAACACTGCAACTTTCTCAGTGTGCCTAGAGAAAGGTAAGGGGATAACTATCCTAGTGATGTAGCACCATGGGTAGGAGAGAGAGGTGGAAGTGATGGTACATAGGATAGCTAAGGCCTTGAATGCTCTTGCAGTAGCCATGCTAGACATTGTTGCTTTGAAAGATGTACAAGCTTCCATAGGAGCACAAAGTGGTTGACTAAGTGTAGCCCAACAAAAGGAGGTGTTGGACTGACTAGTGGGAACTAAGCAATTGCTTTTGAATATCTTTGGCCTTCTAGATGAGATCACAACAACCTAATTAGAGCTACTAGAGAAAAAGGGCAAGCTCATCATTAATGCCCAACTAGAGGCAGCCACTACTGAAAATCATTGGTTAGCTACCAAAGTTGTGGAGTTGTAGGCCCATTTCTCTGACCCTACCATTCTCATCTAGGACATCAATAGAGATGAAGGCTTTTAGTAGCTTCAACAAAAATTAAGAGAGGCTGAGAATGCTAAGAAGATAGCAGTATTTGATGTCTCCTTATCGAAAGCATTAGCCATCTGTTAAACCCCAAAATTAGTAGTTTTTAAATCTTAATTACATATTGTTAATTATTTAATTAGTGTTTAATTAATGTTTATTTGAGTTATTTTAATTTATTTTAGTTTATTGTATTTTTTATTTTATTATAGTGATGAGTATTAGTTTATTATTATTAAATTATTAGTAGTTTAGTAATTTTTATGTACTAAAGACTCAAACCAGAGACATAGGTTTTGTTGCTGGGTAGCCATGTGGTGGTAGTTGAAGAATCCAATTTCTTGATCTATACTGGTATTATGTTTTTTAGTTTCTAGTTTTGTTCTTTTAGCAGTAACACTAATACATGTTGAGGATTTATGGTGGAATGGAGTTGCAACCTAGACATTGGAGCTGCAATGTGGATTTGTTGCTCCATCAAATACGTTCTTTGACTACACAATTGTAGTTGTTTCTTGCATGTTACCTTGATGAAGATTATCATTTTTTTGTAGTGGACGTTACAGTGAATGTTACCTACACAAGTGGTAGTGGTGGATGTTATGCATGGGTAGTAATTGGCATGGCCATTACACACAGGTGGTCACTCCTCATGTGCCAAACTGATTATTATAAATTTCTTGGCCAAATGTAATAAAGGAGATGGAGAATAGAAAAAAGGATATGAAGAAACAAAGAAAGGAAACCATTAAGAGAACCACACCAAATTAGAATTTTTGTTTGTACAAAAAATTATGAAGGAAAAGTGTTAATGCTTTGTCGTAATTAAAAACCAAAATTTTTTTAAGATTATGAAGTTGTTGTACTACAAAGATAACAAAGTAGGGTCACAAATTAGATGATGTCTCCTTTGTAATCTTCCTTATTTCTCATAAATTTATTTAAATTCAATTTGTTTTAATTGATTGTATTCATCTTTGAATGTAATGTTAATATTTAATGTGAATATTGTTGATTTTACTTATGGGTGACAGCTGTAAGTGTGGTGTTCTAAATTGAATCTAGATCTAATCATTGGTTTTATTTCTTGATGATCTTTTGACATTAAACCATTCCTCCATGGGATATGACTCACTGGTCAATCACAACCAAGATGATAGTTTCTACAATGAAAAAAATGAAGATAAATATTAAAGGTATCTAGCACCAAATTTTTCCTGGCTCTTCAATTTGCCATCATTGTTGGGGAGGCCGGTAGAGTTAATGATCATCAAGAGTTCTATATGTTTTAATTTCATTTTGTAATTTCATATTCTAGGTCTATTTTATTTTATTCTAATTTATGTTTCTTTTATTTATGTAACTTAAGAAATGGTTTCTTTTACTTATTTTTCTTGCATTAAAAAATCCAAAAATAAGGAAAAATCCCAAGATTCAGCTCCTCTTATTGTACAACCAGCTAAAACTATTTAAAAAGTTGCAATTAAAGTCACGATCATAGGAGTTATTAAATTAGTTTGTAAATTCTTAGGAATGATATCCCATGAATGTGCCAATGAAGAATGTTCTTGTGAAATGAAACCAACAAAGAAACCAAAGAAACCAACACGAATTCAACCTTCTATAAGCACTCTTAGCCTTTATAAATGTACAAAAGTCACTTAAAAATAACACCAAGAGGAACCAATACAATCAAGATTTGGTTTTTCTTCCCCTTTGACAACACAAAATCCTAAAGAAAAAACACAACATAATTTTTCCATATTTGTTAATCCTTTATTTGATATTCCAACTACAACCATGACTTCAACTATGGGGGCAAGGTCTCAAGATCTAAGTACTACCCCAATATCAACTTATGTGACTACAATTTGAGGTATTACCCAACCAGTGAGTACTTTTAATTTACAAACTCCACCACTAGTCTCTATTTCTATACCAAATCCTATAGTAACCCTAATAGTAACCTCTACTTACACGATGGGATCATCTTCACATCATACACCTCCCTCATTTTCCTTAGGTTCAATTCCACTCTCCTTTGGTAGTTTGAGTTCCAATGTTCCAATTGGTCAGCCCTACCTAGAACAAACCTTCGAGGAGTTATTAAATCAAAGAATATCCATTATACCTCAAGGACCATTAGTTTTTCCACAAGGAAGAGATGTAGAGGTTAAAAATATTCATTTATTACCTATCTTTAAAGGAACAAGTGATGAGGATCTAATTACCCACATAAGAGAATTTGAAACAACATTAACCATGTTAGCATCTCAGGGTGGGGATAGAACTAAGATGATTACCTTTAAATAAACCTTAAAGGACAAAGCTAATTTTTGGCTACAAACCTTTAGAACAAAAATTAGTTCATGGGATGAATTTAAGAATGCTTTTCTACAAAAATTTCTTTCTAATGATAGGTTGTATTCATGAAGGAAGCAATTAATGAGTTTTATGCAACATGAGGATGAAGAAAATGAGAGTACCTTTGATAGATTTAAAGGATTATGCTTAAATAATCCAAACCATGGATTCCTAGTCCATCAATTAATTCAAATCTTTGTAGATGGATTATTACCTTATTGTAGGCAAAATGTTGAATTTGAATGTGGATGAAATATTTTAAATGTGACCCTGGAAGGTGGTTGGACAATCATAGATTTGTTAGTAGATCAAAGTAAACATTGGCCAAAACCCAATATTATGCAAGGCATGAGTCGACAAACAAAACAGTTAAATAAAAAAGTGGATGATTAATTAAAAAAAAAAGCTTATAGAATTCAAAGAAAAATGTGCAACATTTGTGGTCATCCCAAACATGACCAAACAACCTACCCAACCTTGTTCTATTGTCAAGAAGAAATGCAAGAGTCAATAAAGACTTTTCAACAATTTAAGAGCCAACCAGCAATGAACTTTTCTCAACGACCATTTTACCAACAATAATATCCTCAAAATAACTTTATGTCATTTAAGAATCCAACTAATGAACACTTGGATAAACTCACCCAAAGCCTTACTTCCTTCATAGAATAAAGTAGAAATTCATGAGTGAGACTAGAAGGAGATTTTAGGACTTAACAAAAAATGAATTACCATCCCAACCTAAACCAAATCCTACATCTCAAAGAAAGGGTAAAGATAAATTACATTCTATCACTACGAGTAAAAAAATAATTGAACCTAAACCCCAAAATAAGGTGGGATTTCAGAAGGTAGGGACACAAGAAGAAATTCAGCCACAAATAGTAAATGAGGAAAATCAACCAACTAGGGAAAACAAACAACCATTACTCTCTAGGCAACCATTTTTACCTCCTTTCCCTAATCGATTACAAGAAGATTTTACAACTAAAACCCATCTTGAAAAAATGTTTAGTGAATTGTATTTGCATATCCCTTTAGAATAAGCAGTAAAAGACACACCTCTGTACACCAAATACTTAAGGGAATTATGCACTAGGAGAAGAAAGGAAAATAATTCCTAAGCAGGTTTATTTGGTTGACAATTTTTTTCAACTTATACAAAATCATGAAATTCCAAAATACCAAGATCTTGGAGTTCCTACCATCCCAACCAAAATAAATGGCCAAGTAATTAAAAATGCCCTATTAGGAGCCAACATTAATACCATGCTTCTTAAAATGACTAGGTCACTTGATATACAAGATATAAAAGGAGTAAACATGATAATATAATTAGTTGATGGTTCAAATGTAAAACCCATAGGAATAATAGAGGACTTGATAATTGAGGTAGAAAAAGGAAAATACCCAATTGACTTTGTTTTTTTGGAAGTAAAAGATCCTAATTGTTTTCCTATTATATTAGGTAGACCTTGGTTAGCAACAGTTCATGTGGTAATTAATTGTAGATCTAGACAACTTCAACTTTCCTTTGTCAATCTTACTTTTACACTAAATATATATTATAAGGTAAAAGAATATCATTTAAATGTAGACTTTAAGGAAGCAAGAATGCTCTAAACTTTACCCACTTTAGCAATGGCACAAGATAGGGAAACCTTAGTGTTAAATAATTTTGAGGAAGGACCTTTAGATCCCTCAACTAAAGAACAAAAATATCTACATAACCATATTTTGAATTTGGGTTCAGGGAGTATTGGAAAATTAATTCAACCAGCAAATAAAGATTCCTTAGATCTTAGAGAACTACCTAGTACACTTAAGTATGTTTGCCTAGATCAAAATAAACCATTAATAATAAATTTCCAACTTAATAATGAGAAAGAAAGAAAATTATTAGAAGTTCTACATAGAAAATCTAAGGCATTTGCCTAGAGTTATGAGAACCTTCATCAAGGAATCTCACCCAACATCTACCAATATCATATCTATCTGCAGCACAATGTAAAATCAGTAAGAATTCCCCCAAGATGAATTCATCCAACTTTAAAACAAATTGTTAAGGATGAAATTCAAAACTTTGGAAAAAGGGAATAATTTATCCAATAGCTAATAGTGAATGAATAAGCCCCATTACTATAGTACCAAAAAAGGGTGAAAAATGGAGAGTCTGTGTAGATTATAGAAGGTTAAACCAAAATATAAAGAAAGACCATTTTCCATTACCATACATAGATAAAATTCTAGAAAAATTAAAAGGACATGAATATTATTGATTTTTGAATGGATTTAGTGGTTATAATCAAGTAGCCATTGCCCCTAAAGACCAACATAAAACAACCTTTACATGTTCTTATGGAACTTTTGCATATAAACATATATCTTTTGGCCTTTGTAATGCACTAGCTACTTTCCAAAAAGGCATGATCTCAATATTTTCTAATATGTTAGAAGATTATATTAAAGTTTTTATGGATGATTTTTCAATCTATGGGAATACTTATGATGAAACTTTACAACATGTCAAACATGTCTTAGATAGATGTATTAATACAAATTTAAAATTAAGGTGGAAAAAGAGTCACTTGATAGTTATAAGTGGCATAGTGTTAGTACATGTTATTTCTAAAGATGGGATAAGGATGGATGATGAGAAAATAAGAGTCATATCACTTCCAACTCCAACTAATTTGAAGACTCTTTGATCTTTTCTAGGACATGTTGGGTATTATAGAAGCTTTATCAAAGACTTTTCAAAAATTGTTGAACCATTATACATGCTTTTAGAAAAAGATGTTTCATTTGTTTGGCTAATAACTGCCAAGAAGCATTCTTGGAATTAAAAAAATGAGTAACCATAGCCCCTATATTAAATGCAACTAATTGGGATTATCCTTTTGATCTAATGTGTAATGCTAGTGACACAGTAACAATGGTAGTTTTAGGACAATACAATGATCATAAACCATGAGTGATTTATT
This sequence comes from Gnetum montanum, assembly GCA_015680685.1. NCBI lineage: Eukaryota > Viridiplantae > Streptophyta > Gnetopsida > Gnetales > Gnetaceae > Gnetum > Gnetum montanum. The sequence continues at coordinate 311,789 of MNCI01030629.1, read as the reverse complement.
ATGTGTCCAAAAGTTTATACCAAGCCCAAGTTATATAATTACATAAAAAGAATTATTAGCTATTGTATTTGCTCTAGATAAATGTAGATATTATTTAATAGGATATAAAACTAGAGTATATACTGATCATTTAGCCATTAAATTCTTAGCCACCAAAAAATAGAAAATGCAAGAATAATGAGATGGTGTTTATTACTCCAAAAATTTGACCTAGATTTTTTAGATAAAAGATGAAGGGAAAATGTAGTAGTAGGTAATCTTTCGAGGCTAGAAACTACTAATGAGAATCAAACAGGATTCTTTCATGATGAATTTCTTGATGAACAACTTTTTTCTACAAGAAAGGATTCTTGGTTTGTTGATATAGCCAACTATTTAGCCATTATGAAAACCCCTACCAATTGGACTAAGGAAGAAAAGAAATCTTTCTTACACATCATATCTAGGTACATCTAAAGTAGTCTATATCTCTATCAAATTTGTAAGGATAACATAGCAAGGAGATGTGTGGCTGAAAATGAATAACAAGAAATTCTATAAATGTACCATGATGATTTAGGCCATGGCCACTTTGATTGCAAATGTACCACTATCAAAATCCTTCAAAGTGGATTTTATTGGCCTTCGATTTTTAAAGATGCACATAAGTATGTGAAAGAATGTGATAAATGTCAACAAATGGAAGCCATAACAAAAAGCATGAAATTCCCTTAAAACCAATTTTAATAACAAAACCATTTGATGTGTGGGGTATAGACTTTTTAGGATCATTTCCACCATCTAATGGATGATAATACATTTTGGTTTGTATCGACTATGTCACCAAATGATTTGAGGCAAGCATCACCCCAAAAAATGATTTAAGGTTGTTGTAGCATTCCTTAGAGAAAATATTTTAACACATTTTGGAACTCCACATGTGATCATTAGTGATCAAGAAACCCATTTTGTCAATAAAATCATGGAATAATTCCTTAAGTCTTATGGTATCCAACATAAAATAGCTACTGCCTATCATCCTCAAACAAATGGCCAAGTAAGGAATGTTAATAGAATTATCTTGAATATATTAACAAAAATTGTATGTACCAAAGGAAAGGATTAGTCTAAAAAATTGTAAGATGCACTTTGGACTTGGTATTTTTCTAATATTTTTCTCTAATATTACTATTTTTCCTTTTACGTCTACATACAAAGGATCGTCGTTTGGGTTCTCAGTTTTCTTTGGTTTCCTTGTTTTATGTCTAGACCTAGCTTTTTTATAGGGATGGCAATTCATGTAATTGTAATAAACCATATCTGAATCATCCAAATCCACATACTCCCCCCCACCTCCAATGGGAAAAGCAGGATCATCATTGATGAGTGGCGAGGTACCCCTACACTCCACCATATGAATACGAGCGTGCACGCACGATCTAGTCGAACTCCGCAGACTAAATGCCTTAACGCCACAAGAAACACTTGGGGTTAATTGTTCGTTGTCTTCCCAGGCTTGCTTGTATGTGTCACGGTGTATGGTTAAGCAAGTCTGAGGTATGTGATTTTTTTGGTATTTTTGGCTTATCTTCTATGCTACCAGGAGAAAGGGTTGAGAAAGCTAAACTAACTCTAACTAAGATCTAAGTCTAAATTAACTAGCGTCAGCATCCGTTCCCACTTGCCGGACACACCCTGAACTATGCAACTGCAGCTTACCAAACGCTAATCGTTACTGGGATCGCCACACGTAACGCAAGTGCTCGAAGTGGTCGTACTGAGGCACCTATTTAGCCTACGTGTGATAAGCAGCCGATTCCTTAGCCAGCCGTACACACCCGTGGGTGCTCGTAACTAAGTCGTACTTATCACACGATCTAGCCTAGCAATGAGCAGCCGATTCCTCAACTAGCCGTACACATTAGACCCGGGAGTTACCAAGCGCAGAATCCTGGAATACGCTACTGGGTTACCAAGCATCCAATGCTCGTAATTGAGTCGTACTCATGCATTGCGTCAAGCAGCCGATTCCTTGACTAGCCGTACACGTCCGTAGACGCTCGTAATCAAGTCGTACTTGAACGCACTAGGAAAGCAGGAAATAAAGCAATAAATGAAACCACGTGCTGCAAGGTTTATCCAAACAAGTTCGTCTTTATTGCCGTACACAACTTGGGTTCAGGTTACAAGCTGCTCGAATAAAGAGCCGTTCACTCTAGGACTCCTACTGCGGGCACATGGGGAAAAATTCTAACTCTGGAGTGATCAATCTGCCAGAGCTTCGCTACACTAGCCAGGATTGGGAAATGAAGGGAGTGCCGCCTCTTATTTATAGATATGGCGGCGGGACGCGATATCGCGTACGCGATATCGCAGGAGAAGACGCGATATCGCGTCCGCGATATCGCGGCCTAGTGAAAACCGCGTCTCATCATACCCCCATGACTGAATGAAAACTCGTCCTCGAGTTCCTTACAATAATATCAGGTAGGTATGGGATTATTAGGGAAGATGGAACTAATGGGATGACATGTGAACGGTCTTTATTACAAGACTTGACAAAAACTGGTGTTCATGACAACATGGGTGAACACCTTATTACAATGACATCAGGCCACAGTTGGCAGCTGAGAGAAAAGAGGAGAGAGAATAGAAGAGAAGAAGAGAGAAGAGTCTTGTTGCTGCCAACGCCTAGATTGCGCCTTTCGTTGTCCATCTGTAAGCGCATTATCAATTCCACTCCTTGCATGCTGCTTCAGCGCTGCTCCATTCCAAGTGTCTGCTCCAGATCCATTCTGTTGTTGTATGATTGCCATCTGCACACACAACACCATCATATATTAGCAAGGGTAATTGAATCATTAAGTAAAGCATACCTTGCTTCGGTTTAGGCTCACTGGCTAAGGTGTGGTATGGCTGATATGGATCTGGGAAAATATAGATGATGACTACCGAAGGCATAGGGGTAAGGAAGAAAAACGAAAAAATCCGGGGCTTAGGATAAAAATCGAAAAATCAGGCCCCGTACCCCCATGACTAATCGCGAACCTCCGGTAGCGTTAGAATGGAGAGAGAAAAGGAATAGGAATGATAGGTAAAAAGGGACAACTATGGCATCGATAAAAAGGATGTCATGATGGAAATGAACAAAAATGTTAATTAATTGCAAAACGTTAAGGAAAAGAAGTTAACTAATGTTCCAAATAGGAATGTCAGTGGGTCCTCCCCAAAGCAGGCTCATGCCCTTAATGCCCTGACAATCCCACATTCAAAGAGTCCGTAGGCTCGGGGAATGTCCTTTGGAAACAAGAGTTAAAGTCTTAACCGGAAGAATTTACCAAAAAGAAAACAAAGCATCAACCAAAGTATATACAATGATACAACCGGCAATGAGGTGAACAATGGAGAGAAGGATGGGAAGAAGAGAAGTGGAATGGAATCCCAAGAACAAGGTGGTGTACAGCCCCTTGTGTGTTACATGATTAATGTGACTTGGCGAATCTCATTCCAACTCTGGGCTCAAACCAACCACTTCCAGTGACTTCGCATCAATGCAGTTGGTTAAATCATCCACTTGGGTAACAAGGATGCAACTTCGAGAAGCCACCACCATTCCGACGAAACAACAGAGAGAATGGGAAGCGAGAAGGGCCTTAGTTAGAGGGAACACTTTGGTTCCATAACCAGTGCTTGCAGCCCAAATTTTATTTCGTCTAAGGGGTGTGCTTTGAATCCTCACTTTTAGCTTTTTAGCTTTTTCTTCTTCTCTTTTTTCTGTTTTTCCATTTTTTTTCTTCTTTTTTTTGTTTTGTGTTTTTATGCGTGGGGACCACACCATGCAAAGACTTCTTTATTTTTATTGTCTCAGCTTCCGATTATTGGGTTACATCGGAACGGTAAGAAAACCCAAGAAGAAAACATCCAAGCACCCAAGTGAATGACCAACACAAGAGCACCAAGTTCCCTTGAAGTCACACCCGTTTCAAATCCTTGAGTCCTTCCTTAGTTTGAGAAATGCCCAGTCACTGGTTCGTTAAAGTTCTTATTGGAAGGGAACTGTACATTTCCAAGCCAAGGGAAACCATAGACTTGATGGATGGATGGATGAAGTGATCTCATTGCCTGCCATATCAAAAGAACATACCTTAGTATCAACAATGTAACTTAAAGGTAAAAACCAAACATTAGCAATTAATGAAAAACAGTTCATCCCATCGGCCCGAACACTTATTGGGTGACGAATTTACATGATGGATGACACACACACACACACACACAAAAAGATAGAAAAATATAACGATGTTGTAAAACAAAAACAAGAAAAGTTAAAGAAATTTGTAAAACAAAAATTAGAAAAGTTAAAGAAATTGTAAAACAAAAATGTGAAAAACAAAAACGTTGTAAAACAAAAATGTGTAAAACAAAAACTGAAAAAGAACTGAGGGCCCCATATGATTAGCATAGGTGGCCATCTCCCCCATGACTGAGTTGTGAGGGAGAGATCCGAAGTAGTGAGCGCCTATTTGAATTTCTAAGCAGTGCCCAACTTCTCCCAATTGATGATCTTAAATTCAGGGTTGGAAGTTGGCGACGCTCACGTTCCAATGTGTCTATGCCACGGTTGTTGGCATGAGTTGCCTCAGTTCGTTCCATGCATATTTGTTTGCTCTTATGAGAAGCTGTCAACCACGGGGTGTCTACTACTTCTTGTGTGGTTGCTACATACAGGCATCTTTGTTGCAGAGTTTCCTGGGCACACCTGTGACATGGAGACATTTCCTCCGTGTCATCACCCGATGAATCACTGTATGTGATGCATGGAACTATCCTCTTCTCGATCTTTCCACATATGTTTATCTTGGAGATTTCCAAGGAAAGATCACGGATCCTAAGGCATGCATCTACTGTGCTTAGCCATGCCCTTCCCATTATAATTGGGAAGTCCCCTTCGTTGTTGTTAACATCGATCACTAGGAAATCCGCTGGGTAGGACCAACCACACACAGTGGTGATAACGTCCTCCACCAAACCCAAGGGAATAGTGATGGACTGGTCTGCCAGCTCTAGTTGGATGTTGCTCTTCTTAAGTTGGGGCAGGTTCCAGGCGTGATACATCTTTCGCGAAATTAAGTTGACTCCGGAACCTGAGTCAAGAAGAGCTCGATGTGGTGCATTCCCAGCGATCTGCAAATGAATAAAGGGACTCCCAGGATCAGTTAGTTTCCTGGGAAGGTGGCCTACCTTGATCCAGTCAGTTACGGTATGTGTTAGCATAACCGTATGCGTTACATTCCCTTGGACTGAAGGGTGCTCCGAAGTGTTAGTAGTTAGAGGCCTATACATATACCCGTCCGCTTGTTGTTGCGAGAGCCTATCCGGGCTCCTAGTTCTGAAAAAGGGTCTCCTTTTTGTACAGTTATCGCCAGAACTAGTGTCCGGTTGGATATTTACACTCTGAATATTTACAGATCTCGCGGCGTGACGTTGCTGCGGTTGGGTAGGTAATTCCCCTTGCATTGTTGGAGCAGGAGGTGTTATGGGAACTACTTGAGGAAAAGGTGCGGGTGGAGTTAGAGGATGGACGGAATGTGGGATGTCTCCCGGAGGAGAAGGAGTCCTTCTGAAGTACTCCCGAGCGTAGTAGTGACGGCGTGGAGTGTGACTCATAGCGTCACCTGGAGAAACTGGCTGCTGCACATAATAACCATAAGGATCAGGCTGCCGGTAAGGGTATCGATGTGTTGGCTGTGGCATCCCCCATGACTGTGGGTATTGCCACTGCTGATGTTGCTCGATGGGCTGCGGAGGTGTTCCACTTGGATAATACGTCAAGGGTTGGTGGAACTGCCTCGGGTTACCTTGTGGATAAGGTAACCTTCTGGGTGTTTGCCGTTGATTAAGTCTTGGATTTAATGCATACACCCCAGACTCCTGCAGATGTGAGATAATTGGACAACATCCCTTAGGATGGTCATAGTAGCAGACCTCACATCCACCATCATTGTCTGAATCAGAATTTTCAGCCTCATCGGAGTTAGAGATTTTTCCCTTACCCTTGTTATGTGCAGGGTTAAAGTTTCTCCACTTGTTCCTTCTTTTATCACTACTTTGCTCCTCCTTAGACTCTTCTACGATTTTGAAAACTGTTTCTATCCGTGAGTCTAAGGAATCCCACATTTGGTCTACCTTGGCCGATACCTCCGTTGTTAACTTTTGGATCGGCGTGGTTTTCCTATTCACCAACTCTTCGAGTGGTGACTCATCCTCCTCATCACAGAATTTCACTCCCTTCTTGCGAAGGGAGGGATCACGGTTGTATTCCTCCGCACTTTCTCTTTTCCGTAACTCACCCTCTTCTTGCGCTACTTGTTCCAACAGTACTTCAACTTCATGGGCTCTTAGTTGGGAGAGTCTCCCTTGGGCGTAAGTCCCAAGAGTTCTTCTCGTTTCATTTCGTAGCCCATCCACGAGGTGGCGAAGTTGATCCCGTTTAGCGTACCCATGGCCCGGGCAACGATGTAGCAATGTGTAGTAATGGCCATGGCAGCATCCAAGGATTCATAAGCTCCTTGTTTCCAGCCTTGGATCTGCTTACGCAAGTTGGACACTCTGGAGTACGTTTGGTATTTGTTGTTGAATAATTCGAGCATCGTACTCCACCTCCTGATGGTTTCCGGTTCTAAGGACCGGTACCAGCTTTCTGCTTCCTTAGTGAGTGTCCTAGGGAACAACTTGAGTTTCTGCCACTCATTGTCTATGTTCTGCAAGGCACAGGCATCATGGAATGCCTGTAAATGATGTTGAGGATCAGCGTTGTATCCCCCTTCAAAATGTGGGATATTATTTATATCCAAACGCTTGATCCTACTGTCTCTTAAATGCCTTGTGGGAATCCTAACTGCCTCTCTAATATCAAGCATACTTTGGGTTGCGAATAGGGGTTCGTCATGATCATCTCTTTCATGATGTCTGTGATGTCTACGTTGTGGTTCCCTATTCTCCCTACATCCTTGCCCTTGTCCTAACTCATCTCGACCTTCCTGTCGAGGCATTTCATCTCTTCTACCTTTACTTTCCGCGTTATGCTCATGGTGGCTGCACCCAGATGTGGAAGGAGAGGGTGAATGATGTGATGAAGGGGAAGAAGAAGGGGATCCATCACCACAGTGATGTTTCTTACCTTCTCTTCGGCTGCTTCGGTCCCGATCGTTGTGATGATCAACGAGTCCGTCATTAGTGCGAGTGATTGTTCCTGCCGTAAATAGCTGGTTCTCATTGGAATCAGAGCCTGGAATATGTATCGTTGATCTAAGGCCCTGATGCCTAACCTCTTCACTAGAGTGAGGAGGAGGAACATCATTTTCTAAGAAACCCATAGTGAGGGGTTCCTCTTCTCCTATTTCACTAACGACGTGGGGAACCTTGCCCTTCAGTAGTGAATGTTGGCTCTCCTGCCTTGCATCCCGAATACGTTGGGTGTTTGTGGGTTGATAATCCCTCAGAGTGTAATCATCCGCAACATATTCAGTAATCAGCTCTTGCATGCCATACCGTACCAAGGCACGGAAAAGCATGTTGGAAGCAGAGCAATCTAGGGGTAACACAATGTTACCTTGCATGTCTCTCCACCGCAGTTGCTCATCTTGATGGAAAACAAAGGTAAAATCTGGCATATACTCATCGGGATGAGTATATGTGACTTTAGCCTATTGAGGACATGGTTGATTGCGGTTATGTGTATGATGCTGACTTTCTCCTGTATTGTCCTTAGGTGAGTTGATTTCGTGAGAAGAAGCCATTTCTATTGGTGTGCAGTTTTCACCGTGATTTATTGTTCTTGATTAACTGATTAACCCTAAGGTTCGTTTTAAGCTCACAACGATGTGAGTGATATCCCTTATGTTAAATTGGCGAAAAAACACTTAGTCCCCGGCAACGGCACCAATGATGAGTGGCGAGGTACCCCTACACTCCACCATACGAATACGAGCATGCACGCACGATCCGATCGAACTCCGCAGACTAAATGCCTTAACGCCACAAGAAACACTTGGGGTTAATCGTTCGTTGTCTTCCCAGGCTTGCTTGTATGTGTCACGGTGTATGGTTAAGCAAGTCTGAGGTATGTGATTTTTTTGGTATTTTCGGCTTATCTTCTATGCTACCAGGAGGAAAGAGTTGAGAAACTAAACTAACTCTAACTAAGATCTAAGTCTAAATTAACTAGCGTTACCATCCGTTCCCACTTACCGGACACACCCTGAACTATGCAACTGCAGCTTACCAAACGCTAATCGTTACTGGGATCGCCACACGTAACGCAAGTGCTCGAAGTGGTCGTACTGAGGCACCTATTTAGCCTACGTGTGATAAGCAGCCGATTCCTTAGCCAGCCGTACACACCCGTGGGTGCTCGTAACTAAGTCGTACTTATCACACGATCTAGCCTAGCAATGAGCAGCCGATTCCTCAACTAGCCGTACACATTAGACCCGGGAGTTACCAAGCGCAGAATCCTGGAATACGCTACTGGGTTACCAAGCATCCAATGCTCGTAATTGAGTCGTACTCATGCATTGCGTCAAGCAGCCGATTCCTTGACTAGCCGTACACGTCCGTAGACGCTCGTAATCAAGTCGTACTTGAACGCACTAGGAAAGCAGGAAATAAAGCAATAAATGAAACCACGTGCTGCAAGGTTTATCCAAACAAGTTCGTCTTTATTGCCGTACACAACTTGGGTTCAGGTTACAAGCTGCTCGAATAAAGAGCCGTTCACTCTAGGACTCCTACTGCGGGCACATGGGGAAAAATTCTAACTCTGGAGTGATCAATCTGCCAGAGCTTCGCTACACTAGCCAGGATTGGGAAATGAAGGGAGTGCCACCTCTTATTTATAGAAATGGCGGCGGGACGCGATATCGCGTACACGATATTGCAGGAGAAGACGCGATATCGCGGCCTAGTGTAAATCGCGTCTCATCAATCATCCTAGATGTAATCGAGATCAAAGGGGATATCCTCGTCAGAATTGTAACCAAAAGATTCAATAAGGATGTTACCTTGAATGAAGGGAACATTTTTGTTAGAGATGAGATCATAAAATTATTTTGATACATTATCATTTTGAATAAAATTTACCTCAGAAGGATACTGATCCTTCTTTGAACATTGGTTTGAGAAGTGTGGGCCTTTACAAAGGAAGCAATTAATATTCTTTCATTGAGCTTTATGCTTTCATCTCTTAAACATTCCTCCAAATATTTTTGAGGATTTTTCAGGAGGATATTTACATCACCAGTATTGTTGGAGATGTCTATGCCTAAAACGAAGTTTAGGTTTTTTATAGAAAGAAGATGCTTTTTGATATTTTTCTTGAAGACAAATCTCTAGACATAAAGACTTACCTAATTTTCTACTTAGTCCTCTAACCTGATTGTGTGCCTGTTGGTCACAACAGAGTTCTTTTAATGCATTCAGTATTTGCACTTATGATTTTTTTCTTTTCCCTTGGGTTCTCTATTAGCCTTTTCTTTAGCTTTGAAGCAAGCTCTATGAGACTTGCCTACTGGTGGTAGAGAACCAGTGAAGGGAAGAGCTTCTCAAAGTTGACTAGTTTTTTTAGGGACCTAGATTTGGTGGATTTAACTTGCTTGATTTCTAATCATTTCTAAAGTGGCACTTTGTCTATGATTTTGTTCTACTATTATCCCTATTCTATTATTGTCCTAGTTCTGTAATTAGACTATATCACAAGGATTAGTTATAGATCATTTAGTAGGGATCATGTATGTTGCTTCATGTGGAGCCTTTTTTTCCTCTTCATTCATATGGATCCTACGTAAGACATCATAATTTGTATAGTGATATTGATTATTTTTTTTTGTTACAAAGCTGTGAGGACACAAAGGATATATTTGATTAGCATACTCTTCTTTAGAAGATGATCTTGTGGGTTGTTCTGAGTGTTCTACTTTTTCAAGAGTGTAAGAAGAAACTTCCTCTAAAATGGCTTTTCCTTTGTCTCTATACGGAATAGGGCCTAAGACCTTTTCTACATCTAAAGTGATGTTTAATTATTTGAATAATTGAGCCATTTTTTCTACTACTTGGATTTTCTTTTTTGTATCTGACTCCATTTCTATTTCTTTTTCTACAGAGTATGGCATGAGTTCAAAGAGATTCCTAACAGGAGGAAGAATACCTTTTCACCAATGTCTAGATCTAACAAAGGGATCATCTTGTATAAACTTGGGAGTTTTAAGTTATACCTGATACCTTCTTTTACTAGGTCTAGATTTTTTCGATTTGAAGTATTCAAAGAAATCTTTTTCTAGATTTGTTAGATTTGGACATAGAGTATGGATCAGGAGATCCTTTGTATTTATCCCTATGTCATATTCCTGGTTTGTTGAACCAACATGGACTATTTGTTGTCCAAATGGAATAAGAGTTTTAATACTCGTAGAATTAAATAACTTAAATACTAACCTAGTACCTATTGTAGCATACACATTATTCTTAACCATATCTAAAAGTATATATTCTATAATCATTAAACTGTGAAATAAATTAGGATCATGGAGGGAAAGAGTAAAGTTAGGTAGTGTAACTACCAATGAGTTATATTTCAACCTTCCTTTGGCTTGCATAATTATAGCATCATTAAAGTTCTTAAATTTTCTATCAATTAACGCTATCCAGTATGGATTCTACAAATGGTAATTGAAATTAGGATGAATGTGAACATCAATCTCTACGATGTGCACATAGTTGTAACCATCATGAATCCATTTCCTATGATTCAAACATGGTTTGTTATAATTACATGAATTGTCATCCCTCATCATCAACCACGTCACATAAAAAAGCTAGGCCTAGACATAAAACGAGGAAACCAAAGAAAACTACGAACCTAAAGGATGATCCTTTGTATTTAGACATAAAAGGACAAATAGTAATATTAGAGAAAAAGCTTAGAAAAATATCAATAAGTATTTAGCTATCCAATAACATTTACAAGAAAAATAGGAAGAATTAAAAGTTCATAAACATCATTTACAAGAACAAGATATCTTCCTACAACATGCTCAACCTCCACCATCCATTGCTGAAGAATTAGAAAAATTAATATCAGCTTCTAGTTTCAAATCAAGTTCAGAAATAGAAAAATCTATCCAATCAAGTTTTCCAAATTCCCAGGCATCCCAGCTTAGAAGCCTTAGTCTAGAGAACACACCGGATGAAATAATTACAGATGTTCATCCAGTGAGCAACACATGAGCTTGAACAACTACAAATAGAAGAGAATAGTAAGTAGTGATAGCAATACGAAGAAGAAACTAAGGTAGCAATGCTAGTTCAATTGGTAAATAAAAATATACAGGTTAGAACTACTGTACCTATATGTACATTCTATATTAAATTACCTTCTTTTCAACCTTATCCCATAGATGCTTTAATTAATTGTGGTGCAAAGATATTGCTAGCAAGAACAAGAATTATCCCAGCATGCTATTGGCAATCAAAAGAAAAATCATTTGTGTTATTCAATACACAAAAAAGGCCAATAGAACGATAAGCACAAATTCCTATTTTGTCACATCAAGGTAAGATAATTTTTATAGCTATATATTAATTCGATATACCATCTTATGATCTTTTACTTGGGACTGATAATCTGCATTTATCAAAACCTTATACAATAACGTCGAAAAGCATTATTTTAGATAATCTAGAATTTCCTACAGTAGAAAATAATGCAAATAGATTTGCAATCCAAAAACCTCAAAAAATAGGAAAAATGAATTTGGTTATAAATCAAGTAAAAACACTTAATGACCAATTCCAAAAAATGAAATAAAAATTATTAGAATTAGCAAGTGATGATCCCACATGCTTTAGGCATAAAATGGAGCACTGGTGTCACATAGATCTTAAGGACAACATTAAAATAAAGGCAAAAGCTCATCACATAGGTATGTCATCCTCACTAAAAAAGGAATGTGATGAAGAAATACAATAATTTCTTAGCAAGTTCTTAATTTAACCTAGCATGAGTATGTTTGCTTATGCAACCTTCTATGTGAATAAAAGGGAAAAACTCATAAGAGGAAAGAAACACTTCATGGTGAACTACAAACCACTAAATGATGTAATAAAGCTAGTTCAACATCCAATCCCAAACAAAGACGATCTTTTCCAATGCTTACACCATACCCATATTTATTCTAATTTTGATTTAAAATCAGGGTTCTAGCAAATTCAAGTCTATCTAGAAGATCACTTGAAGACAACATTTATACTGCCCAGTAGCCTATACGAATGGACAGTCTTCCCCTTTGGGATTAAAATAGCTCTATCCATCTTCCAAAGTTGCATGGATTGTATTTTTTCTTCTTTTCCATTTATAATAGTTTATATACACAATATTTTAGTCTTAAGTAAAACACCCAAAGAACATCTTAAGCATTTACAACAATTTTATGAGATTATAGATAAGCATGGGTTAGCCCTGTCACCTACTAAGATGTTGATAGCCTAGGAAACAATAGAATTTTTAGGCCTAGAAATCACACACAAAGTACAATTTCTTTGCAAAAACATATTCTAGAGGCCATAAAGAATTTCCCTAATGAAATTAAGGACAAAAACCACTTACAAAGGTTTTTAGGGTGTATCAATTATATTTCTAGTTTTTATCAACATTTAGCAAAAGACCAAAAGCTACTAAATGAACAACTAAGCCAAAATCCTCCAGTATGGTCACAACAACACATAGACACCACAAAGAAAATTAAGTAACAATGTGTAAAGCCTCCTCAACTTTGACTTCCAACTACAAGAATAGTCATCCTAGAAACAGATGCATTACATGAGTTCTGGGGAGCCACATTAAAAGAAGATCTTAACGGTGTTATACATCTTTGCATATACACCTCTAGTAAGTTCTCACCCAACCAACTGAATTATCATAGTACTCACAAGGATTTACTGGTCATCATTAAGGGAATTGAGAAACTTAGGCTATTCCTACAAGAGAAGAAGTTCATTATCCATAGTGGCCTAAAACACTTTGAGAAGTATCTGAGTGTGAAAAACATAAATAAAGTCACTCATACCAGAATAATTAGATGGGTGCTCTTATTAGCTAATTTTGATTTTGAAACATAATTTATAAATGGTAAAAATAATTATTTAGCCGATTTCCTCACCAAAGAGTTCCATCTCTCTATTTACTAATGAAGTTTGAAGTTTTTTTTTTGTTTGTATATAGATTTACTAATTTCTGATGGTTGGACACTTCATTCCTCTCAAAGAATTAGGGCATGTTGAGCTCATGAACATTATATGCCAACACTTGAGCAACTTACCTGTCAAAACCAACACTTGAACTTCTATTCAAAACATGGATGCTCCAATTCACAGCCTCCAACCAAAAACTCTCTAGAATACTTTCTCTTGCCAAGAGGCTTCTCACCATATTAAGGATGGTTCTATTTTTCCTCTCTAATACACNGCTTCTCACCATATTAAGGATGGTTCTATTTTTCCTCTCTAATACAAAATTTTGTTGTGATGTGTAGGGGGCCATGAGCTCTCTTCGAATGCCATGATTCTTACAAAAAAAATCACACTCTTTTGAACAATATTCTCCTCCATGATATGTACGACGAGTCTTAATGATCTTTCCAAACTTGTTCTAAACACATGTGATGAATGATGAGCTACCCCTACACTCAACGATACAAATCACAAGCATTCATGCACAATCCAGTCAAATTCCATGGATGGGACTAGTTATGGTATCTAAATTGTTATGCTCTAATTGCAGTTCGTTGTCTTCCCACTTGGACTAGTGGTAGCTTTGTCATGTATGGTTTAGTCCAAAGTGAGACATATGATGTTATCTATTATATGCTACTCTTGATGACAATAAAAAGGTAAATTGATTAGGCTAATGGACAATGGAAATTGAAATCTAACTAGCCTGCATGTAATGGGTATCTACCCCTAATTGTCCATATATGTCTTGGACTTTTTAAGACTACTTTTATAATTTTCAAGCATATGTCACTGGGTATGCGAAACAATACACCACTAGGTTACCAATTATTTACACTTAAACACTCGTGATTAAGGTTTACATATTCCACTTAATGACAAGAATAGTAAATGGAAATAAATGGAAACATTTAACTAAAGAAAGCAATAAATAATTACTAATTCAAAGCAATAACAATCTAAGTAGATGATGCAATGATGGGAGTAATCTTGATCTTTATTGCCAATCAAGTACATCACACTCAAACAATGAAACATCACACTATGGACATGCACTGGAAATAATAACTCTAAGGAAAAGAAACTAAAAACTAAAAATTTCTCCCTACTTCATACATTCTACATACTCCCTCATCTGAGAACTCAAGTGTTGTATTTATAGGTAAACCCAGATGAGGTAGCATTGAATATCTGACATTGCTTCTTGGCTCTGACGTCAAGGCTCTAACGTCACATATTCAACATTAAGGCTTAATGAATGATGACTTATCATACCCTCGTGAGTGAATGAAAACTCGTCCTCAAGTTAAACAAAATGAGGAACAAATTCTTTACAAAATATTGGGCAAGTATGGAATTATTGACTGACTTAAACAATGAACAACATAATTGAATCTTGCATACCACAGTGGTGTAATACAAAAATGGAACACATTAGTACAAAGAAAAAACAAAAATAGGAAGCTCATGTGGTGCTCAAAGGTGGTGGCTCTTCCATCAATTTATTTTCTTTATTGCCAAGTCGTTGAAATTTTTAACAATTGAGCAACACTTGCAACTTCTACTCCTCTGTCCTTGGGTCATGTACCATCTAGGCTACTGTGCCAATGTGTGTTAATGCCAATATGTTCCAAGGACATGGTAGTTATGAGAACATCTGATTTGCCTTCACATACCAAGCCACGAACTACCATCATTCTTTCTTGAAGGTCCTAGCTTTATCTTTGAGTTTATGATAATCAATCAATCTTCAAGCTAGGTTCGAGGCTATATCCTTCTATTCTTGATAGCTAGCTTTAACCACCTATAATGATGAGTTTTCCACCTACAATTTCTCTAAAGAATCCTTTTGATCTGCAAACTTCTTCTCATATAATGCATAGGTGGTTGCCACTTGTTTTTCCAACTCATTTCAAAGATGCCATGTTTTTAACATGGCAAGGTTGGCATATTTAAGGTTAGCCAACATCATCTATTCTTTCAAATCTTCTATCTGTAGGTCTTTGTTCTTAACTTTCGCTTGATGGGCCAAGGCATAACTATCCAAGATGGGCTACCACTCAATATTTTGGGTTGACAAGGACCTGATGTGGCCTTTGTCCATCTGAATTTCTTTTTCATTGAGTTATTTGTACATGCCAACTTGGTTACAAAAGTGCTCCTACAATTTCTCATGCTTTTTCGCCTCATTTTGCTACGTGCTAATTTCAATTACTAACTTCTAGAGAATAGCTTAGACCTCCTCCATTGGGAGGGTTCCATTCTCTCTAGCCAATCTATTCATGTCTTGGTTGACCCTCACTATTTGTTCTCTTAACTAGTCGATGCTTTCCTCTAGAATGTTCCTTTGCTTCTTCGAATTTTCTGTGGTGAGCTGCTTATTCTCTTCTTGTATAGAAATCAATGCATTTTTGTATGCATGGGATTGCACATCAGCAGCAGAGGCATTTCAAACTACCTTCTCTTTCTCTTACTTAGTAGCTACTCTATCCTCAATTAATTTTTTTAGCTGCTCCATCCTAAACTACTCAATTTGGTCTAGCACAACAAAATGTATAGGGTCTTATTGCTCAACTCATAGGGCAACTAGCTCTTCCTATAATCCTTGTATTTCTATTTTCACATGCTCTACCCTGAATTTTTCCATGACCAAATTTTCTTTTATGGTAATGAGGTTGGATTTGGCTATAGTGACATCACTAGGGATGTCAAACAAGGTGTTCATTACTTGGCCCATTTGCAATAGTCGATCAAGCACATCCTCATGCACCATAGGAGTCATTGAATTCTTACCCAACACTTGTGCATCTCTAGTTCCTATTAGATCTGTCGAAGTCACAAGAACCATGTTAAATGATTCTTTGATATGATCTGTGATTACCTATGCTATGCCTACCATGTACCGCCTGAAATCGTCGGTCTCCGGCTGGAAGGAAACAGAGACCGTGGGATCACAGGATGTGCACAGAAGACCCTACCTTCGCCTGAGGGCAAGCTCGAATGAACGAAGGCAGAGTACCTTGGGTGGTCCACACGCGGATCAGACAAGGATTTCCCTGAAGATACACTGAAGTGCAATATGCTCGGTTATACGTGAACGGTGTAACGGGAATAAAATAGAGCGTAAACAGCGTAACAGATGCAAACAAAATGTAAACGTACAAGAGCGTAAATAGAATACATACAACAATTATTGCAGACTGTAACAGATTGTGGGAAGAAAATGTAACAATGGCATATCAAAATGAAAGTACAATGCACCGGTCTAACGCAGTTGTGGATTGACACAAGGCGGACGAAAAGCCCCGGTGGATGCAGGGATGACTGCAGGCTAGTTCGCACTGTAGGCACAGCGTAGAGACTGTATGCTCAACGTACAGGGTTATCTAGCGTATACATTTTTCTGCTCTGGTGTTCAACGTCTCTACTCTTTGGTTTTCTCTGGGATCTTTTTCTTTGCCAAACCCCCGTTCTCGTGAAAAATTGGGGTTTTTATACAAGTTTTGACGGCAGACTCGGGTTGGGCGACACGTGGCGCGTTGACCGAGTGCAAAATCGTAAAATTTACAAGTGTACAATATGTTACATTTCGCGGGCGTATACGCTAGGCGTATACACTAGGTGTATACGCTGGATGTGCTGGGCATATGCGAATTTGGGCAGAGATGTTGTGGATGCTGGGCATATACACTGATGGTTGCTAGGCGTATACGCTGGGGTGTATATGCTAATGTTTGCTTCCTTGTGCCTGATCTTGCTCTGTAGTGCTATTTCCATGTCGTCTTTGGAGATTTCATGCCGGGTGTATACATCTGTTGTACCTACTGAGCGTACATGTGAGGCATATATGTTGGGCGTGTATGCTGGATATCTACGCTGTGGACTTTGGGTGTATACACTGGGAATGTCGGACGTATACGCTGGGCGTATATGCTAAGAATGCATACTTAGTGAAAATTAAGCATCTGATCTCCGAAGTTACCGTGTGTGACACCAGATGTAGCTGTGGTTGTCTGTGGATCCCAGGGACCTGCTTCGCATTGGAGTAGTACTAAGCTCAAATTTTTGTGGTGTTTCATTGGCCCCTCTTTGTTGACGCTTGGAGGAATCAACCCGAGAAGCATCGGCAAAGAAGTGCAAAAACACCACAAGCAACTTGATGGAGACTTTGTCCGTTGCCACTTGACTAGAAGTCATCGCACCATGTTTAGTAGTACATGGGATTCAGAGATGTAAAATTTGTATCTGGATGAGGGAACGGAGCTTTCGGGGATTGGGAACGAACCAAGAGATTGTAAAAGGGGATGCTCTAGTGTGTGTCATGCTGATCCTTGTCAATGGCCATTATTTAGCAGACTCGGAATCTAGACATGTGATCTACGTTCTTTGGCAAAACAAGACTCTTGGTTAGTGTCCAAGAGGACTTGTTGGCGAGATCGAAGCCATGTGAGGATGTGTTGCATTCTTTGGAGAAACAGGGCCCTTGTTTGATGTGTTAGGGGAAGCCTGTTGGCGGAGAGCCAAAGCTAAGCAACGAGATGCTCATTATTGTGTTGGACATGAGTACTTAGTTCCAAGACAACTGCCTTCCCACCTGGGGTTTATATGGGAAGTGCTAAGGGTCTTGATTGTCTCTTTTTTTTTGTGGGAAGAAAGTGTGATTTGATCGCATACTCATGCTCAAATGCTACCTTGGGTGTTGTAACTGCTTAGAAGTGTTACAGTGTGCAACGGTATGCTTGAATTTTTGAGTGTAATGGGTGTATCAGACGTGTGGCTAGGTAGAGTGTGTCAGTGAGTAGATAAGGAATGTACCGGGAAATGGGGATGTACTAGTGAATGGCTTGATTTAGTCTTGCCGCGTGGGCTGTGAACATTGCCTCATCTTGCTGCTTATGATGAAATGCATTCTTGTACGAATACCTCTGAGCGTCATCCTGCAAACATAACTCCAAGGAGATAAGAAAACCATAAGTGAATAAGCGAGCTTAGACTTAAACAGTAGCTAATGGAATAAAGGTACTGGAAGAGATTTCAGGCACTGTAAATGAATGGCGACAACGTTGGTAGGATCATCTAACGGCGGGCGATGCAGTGATTCTGATGAAGCTTGAATGTTGCTGCGGATTGAAGAACCAGAGATGGAGTTGCTAATTTATAGTCTTAGCAGACTATCATGGGTTAATTTTATGTCATAACCCGTTGGACATTGCCCGTTTAGCATCATGGCGGACGTTACGTTGCTAGTTTTTTTAGTCTTAGCGGACCACAAAGAGGTAGACTAGTTTATCGTCATTGCGGACACTGCGTGGTATCAGTTTATCATCATGATCCCAGGACGAGCTATGGTATCAGTTTTAAGTCATAATCCAGGACTGTTCTGTGGTCTCAGTTTCAAGTGGTGATCCCAGGACTCTCATGTACCTCACTTTGTTCAGACGTAGAATGGCTTCAAGAACGAGTGATTGGTTGGATTTGCCAACTCATTTCCTTCCATATCAGCTATCTTAAATGCTCCGTTGTCGAATGCTTTAGTGACCAAGTAAGGCCCTTCCCAGTTGGTTGAGAATTTGTCTGGGTGTTCTCGAACGACTTTGAGCACTAGGTCACCTTCTTTGATAGGGCGCTTACAAATGTCATGTCGATGTCGTTGCCGTTGTTTTTGGTACCACTCGACTTGATCGAGCGCACGTACGCATTCCTCCTCCACCGAGTCCAGGTCGATGATGCGCAGATCATTGCTTTGTTCTTCGTCGAGGAGTCCAGAAAGTGTCATTCTTAAAGACGGTACCTGCAATTCCAGAGGTAAAACAGCTTCTGAACCATAAACAAGACTATACAGCGTCTTACCTGTTGAAGTCCGATGTGTAGTACGATATGCCCACAATGCGTATACCAATTGTTCGTGCCATCTTCACTTGCTTTGGGTAAGCATCTTTTTGAGTATTGTAATAATCGTTTTGTTTGTCACCTCTGCTTGCCGATTGCTCTGAGGATAGTAAGGGGATGAAAATGAGTGTTTGATCCCTAGACTTTCACAAAAGGTTTTGGTCTCGGCACTGCTAAACTGTGGCCCGTTGTTAGTGATGATTGTCATGGGAATGCCAAAGCGGGTTGCAATGTTTTTGAGAATGAAATTGCATACATGTTTAGATGTAGTTTTTCGAAGGGAGCAGCTTCTACTCACTTCGTGAAATATTCGATTGCGATTATGATGAAACTATGCCCTGCAGAAGATGAGGGTGTTATCGAGCCGATAAGGTCCAACCCCCACTTTTGAACAGGTCACATGATTTGAGCCGTATGTAACTCATTTGGTGAGACATGGATTAGATTGCTATGTTTTTGGCAGGTACTACATGTCTTAGCCTTGGAGAGACAGTCCTATTCCATGTGCAACCAATAGTAGCCTAAGCGTCTTATTTTCGTTGCCATGGCTTTGGGCGCTATGTGTCCTCCTCATAGTCCCTCATGTACTTGTTCAACGATGGTTTGGGCATTGGTACTACCAACGCATGTTAGCAATATGCCTTCGTAGGATCTACAACACAATGTGTTCCCTACCGGGGTATACTGCTTAGAACGTTTTCTTACTGCATCCTTTTGTGCATTTGTTAGATGTCGTGGTGTTTCGCCCCATAGAAGGTACTCTTTTATGTCATCATACCATTCTATCGTGCGTGTTGTACTTACAGATGTGATTGGCAATGTGTCAAGAGTATCAGTTATTGGTTCAACACAACTGATCACGGAGCTTGGTAATGTATGGAACATGTCTGGTGATATATTTAGTGCTAATGTGGCTAATGCATCTGCGATGGTATTATCATTTCTAGAGATGTGTTGCACATCGATGTTTTCGAATCACCTCATTAGGTGTTTTGCCAAGTCACAATATGGTTGTAAGTGTTGCGCTTTACATGTATAAATATCTATGACTTGGTTTAAGACCAGTTGCGAGTCTCCTCTGACCACAAGCCGTGTGATGTCTGAAGCCCGTGCTGCTGCAAGACCTCTAAGGAGACCTTCATACTCTACTATGTTATTGGTACAATGAAAATTGAAACGATAAGCAAAGGGTTGGATCTCCCCGGAGGGATAAGTGATGACAACGGCTGCACTTCCCCCTCAAGAGGTGGATGCTCCATCAAAACTTAGAATGGCATCGTAGTCATCGAGCACTATGTCTATTGCGCTTATATTTTCATCCAGGAATTCTGGCTCTATTATCGCTTGATCGTATGTTGGTGATGCGGCTATTTAATTTACTATGGCTTGACCCTTAACTGATGATTGCACTATTTAACGTAGGTCAAACTCAGCTATCATGGCTTTCCATCGTGCTATCCAACTCGTCTCGTAAATGTTTCCTGTGATGGCTCTGAGCACATTATCCTTGCAAATTATGTTAACTTGGTTGCGGAAGAGGTAATGTCGCCATTTCCTTAAAGAGAAGACCAAAGCTAAACATGACCTCTCCACACATTATACTTTTTCTCGTGGGCAACTAATGCGTGGCTTAAGTAATATACAGGGACTTCGGTTCCGTCGTCTTGTTTTTGGCAAAGCATAGATGTGATTGAAGAGTCCGAAGTGGCAAGGTAGATGTAAAATGATTTATCATTTTGAGGTGGATAAACCGTGGGTAGTTGGGCAAGTGTCTTTTTGATATTATCGAATGCTTCTTGGCACTGTGGAGTCCATTCAAAATGGACGTTCTTGCGTAATAGGTGGTTCATGGGTTTTAGTTTGTCTGTTAGTTTTTCTATGAAGTGCCTGATAAATTGTAATCTACCCTGTAGACCTCGAAGTTCGGTAAGGTTGCTAGGTGGTTTCAGGTTTATTATAGCCTTAACTTTATCGGGGTCTACCCGTATCCCTGCTTCTGAGGCTATGAACCTAAGCATTTTGCCCGTTTTGACGCTAAAGACGCATTTTTTTGGGTTAAGTCTCAATTCATATTTTAAACAACGCTTTAATACTAAGTCGAGATCTTGTACATGTTGTTCCGTTGTTTTTGATTTAACCACAATGTCGTCCACGTAGTCATTGAGCGAGTGTAATATGTAATCGCTAAAGATGAATGTCATCGCCCTTTGATGCGTAGCTCCAGCGTTCTTGAGACCAAAGGACATCATTGTGTAACAAAAGGTTCCCCATGGTGTCATAAAGGTAGTTCAGAGCTAATGCTTAGGGTTAATACGTATCTGGTTATATCCCGAGAAGGCATCCATAAAAGATAATAAGGCATGCCCAGCAGTCGAGTCGACAAGTTGATCAATGCTAGGTAGAGGAAAATCATCTTTTATGGTTGCGATGTTGAGATCCCGGAAGTCAATGCATAAGTGAATGCTTCCGTTCTTCTTTGGAACCATGACCATGTTGGATACCCACTCGGCGTAATCAACAGCTCAAATGAAACTAGCCTGATAAAGTTTGGTGATCTCATTGCAAACTGTCAATGCCACCTCGGGTTTAACCTTTTGTGCCTTTTGTTTTACCGGTCTCAATTTCAGATCAAGGATAATCTTATGCTGGACAATTCGAGGCTCTAACCCGGGCATGTCCATGTAAGACCAAGCAAATTCTTTTATGTTGTCCCTAAGCACATTCTCTAGGTCTTTGGCCAGTTGAGGTTGTAGCAATGTACTTAGTTTTAAAATCTTGGTCTCATTGTTAGCCATAACGATGGGGGTTTCGATCAATGGGTCTTCAGTGATATTTTCAGCTTCTATGTCAAGGGACTTCATCATACCTTGTTAGTTATCTAGCACTTGTTGTGCCGAGGCTATGACTGCGTCGTCTGTTGACAGACTTAGGTCGATGAGATTTATGTCAGTGTCCCTTGCGATTTGTCCGTGCGGCCCATCAATGATTAATGGTGTGGATAACTATTGATAATTCATTGGGCTTGCTCTTGTCAATAAGCAGAGAGCAGAATGAGCTAATGGGTATTGTTCTATGTTCCTTGGCAATTTAAATTATGTGTACATGCCTGATGGTGGATTATCGTCACACCGAGACGTACGGCAGTTTAAGGCCGTACCGGGTCATAACATTGTTTGTATTGGAATGTTCGACGTAAACATCTGAAACGGGGTTCACAGGGGAAGTGGGATGTAGTAATTTTTTTTTATTCTAGACATATATGTATTTTTTTATTATTTTTTGCGTAAGTTTTGACGAAGAATAAGTAAAACGGCAAAAAGCAGCAAACCGGGAGGCGGCGGCGTCAGCAGTAGTGACAGCAACGGCGGAGCGCTATATCAAATGGGGGGGTGTCATTTGTCATACTGCATTCTGAGCGTAAACCTCTGAGCGAAAATCAGAGCGTAAACTTTGAGTGTAAACTTCCCAGCGTAAGCGTAAGCTGCAAAACCCTGGCGTAAGCGTAAACTTGTGAAACCCTGAGCGTAGACGCCAATGACTAGACCCCAGTGTAGACACTGACGACTGAACCCCAGCGTAGATGTCGAACGTAGAAGGTGAAGCGTAGGCATACAGAGTTTCAATCCTTAGCGTAAGCTGTCAATCCCAGCATAGACGCCGAGATGGGCAAAGATAAGGAAGTGGAAGGGCAAGGGAGGAAGGGTCCTGACTTGACCTTCGCAGAGGAGAGCGAAGCCATGTTGCAATGCCTGCCTAGGCCAAGGATTCCATCGTGGCCTGGATCATCACGCAGGTAAGCTTTGATTCTATCTCTGTTGATTATTATTATTATTTTTCTTGTGCATGTTTCGTAGCATAAATAGTTACGTAGAGGGCCTCGGCATATATGCCGAGCGTAAAGGGTTAGCGTAAAGTCTTGATAGCGTAGACTATCATAGCGTAATCCGTTTTCAGTGCACAGCGTAATCACTTTTTCTTGCATGGAGTGTAGACGATTGTATCAACGTATATGCTGAAGGCTATACGGCGTATACGCTGAGGGTTTCTTCAGCGTATACGCTGAGCGTGAATCAGTTCAGTCTTTTTAGGTATGGTTCAACGTAGACCTGTTTTCCTGTAAACTGTTTTCGGCGTACACTATTTGTTCAATGTCTAGCGTAGACTGTTTACGTTGACAGCTTCTGCGGCGTAGACGCTAAGGGTTTCTTCAGCGTATACACTGAGCGTAAGAGGTTCGGGTGATAGCGTAAACAGTTCGTTGTCAGCGTGTACACTGGGTCAGGCAGCGAGCGTAAACAAATTTTGACAGCGTATACGCTAGGTTTAGCAGTGTATACGTCGAGCGTAAATAGATTTGGACAGTGTATATGCTAGGTTTAATAGCGTATACGCCGAGGGTAAATAGTTAGGAAATTTTTCTAAGTGTCGATCTACGATATGAACTTTGTTTATTTTTTGGTGTCGTTTTGATGCATGGCTGATTTTATGATGGCATTCTGTTTGCTTGCAGGGATACTAAGCCTTTTCTTCTCGTCGTCGAGCTCGTTGGGGTGTTAACATGGTTTGGCCTCATTGAGGCAGATGAGCCTACCCTAGACCTAACTGTTGACAACAATGGGGTCTAGTTCAGAGAAGGTGCGTGTGAATTCCTGGCCTTCCTGCTGGACAATTTTTAAATGGTTGTCTGGTCACACCTAAGTGAACTGGTAGCGTGGAGCATGCTTGAGGCAATGCTGCCAAGAGCCACGGAGGGTGTTGTTGTCTTCATGGAAGACATCGACGAGGGGCAGCTTACGAATGAGGACGGTTCTTCCCGCGGGCCCAGGTCTACACATCCGTTGGCACACGTGTGGGCCCGATTTCCACAAGGGCAGGACTACCTCGACAACACCTTATTTTTAGCCGCACGTGTGCACACGTTGTTCCAGAATCCTCTTGGCATAGTGTACCAGGTGGGCAGGTAGGACCGTTTAAGTTTATTGTTTCTTTTCGCAGTTTGGCATTTTCCTCAGTTTTGACATCCGTTCATTTGTAGGCCTAAAGTTAATGCAGACGGAATATGTGTTGAGGATGATGGGCTGGCTTTAGCTCGTACTGCTCTAGAGGCATTTATGGCGGGTTCCACCCTTCGTAAAGCTGTATTAGCTCAAACAAAGGGCGATATCGTCTATTTTCACAAATGGTTCTCTAGAGCATTGGCAATGTGCCAAGCCCGTGGATGGCTGGATAAAGATTGGTCAGACCAGGGGCTAGTCTTCCCTCGTGACTCTAGTTCAGGCAGCACATCCAAGTCTACAACTGACAGTAAATAACAACATCTCCTAGATTTGCTAACGTATTTATTTAGTTGCCGGGGGTTATACTGATATGATGATTTCAAATTGTATTCGTAGTTAATGTACCTCCTGGCAGGGACCCTGTTACAACGGGGCGAACTGAAACCACCTTGTCAATGAAGTTTGGGGAGGTGAATAAGGCTCGAAAATGGTTGCGTACCCATTCCTCGCCATCCATTGTTCGCTGCTTAGACAATGTCAGCCTCATGGAGCTCTTCACGACCCCGAGTCCTGATGTATCGATAGCAGAAATGATCGGGATCGTAGATTCTTTCAATGAGTTTGTCTCCCACTACAACACCCGGATTAAGGGTGTTAAGATTGTTTTCCATCTATCGCCTGAATTCTTTTCGAACTTATTTGGTGTACCGACAGATGGTATAAATGTAGCTCTAGACAGGGCTCATAAAGAGCTTCAAACGGTTCGTGAGTTGGAGGGCTGGCTAGGCATGGCCAAGGGTGCCAAGGGATTCCCAATGCAGGGGAAATCAAAAGTTGAGGAAGTGAATGAACTATATCCCTTGTTTAGGGCACGAGTATTCCTGAAATCCTTGTCCCAGGTGGGGAGTCTTGGGGTCGAAGCTGTACACATCATGCGAACTATCCTAGAAACCGGAGCGTGCTATAATTGGGTCCAATTTTTGTTGTCGGGCCTGCACAAGGAGATAGTGCAATTGCGCTCGAATGTCGAGGCACAGTCCCACTTCACCTTTACTTTCTTTGCTGGTTACTTGCACCGCTTAGCCGAGTTCCTGGTAGTTCTCGCCGACAACAAGTATGTTCTACGGGATCAGGGTCAACTATCCCGCCCGTGGATCAATCACTTGTTTGAAGTTGCTGATTCCCAAGACCCTCCTGAGGGAATTGATGAATCTGTGTCTATTATGACAGGGGGATCATCAGGTACCTTGGTTCACACTCGCGATAGTTTGGGATTAGAGCTAGATGATGTGCCTCTCACTGCGAGAAGAGCTGAACGGGTTATCAAAGAAACCGTTGGCAAGGCCAAGGGGAAGCTAACAAAGCACGAGCGCTCAACCGAGGAGGTCTCGAACGTGAACAAGCCATGAGTAAAGCGCATACGATTCAAGATGCCTGGTAAGTAGACTTCATACACTTATTGCTTTATTATTTTTGTTTTGTTCATAATTTTTACTTTGGTTGCTTACATGCCACTGATACCTTCGGACTTGATTCGAGAAGTGAGGAAGTAGGCATTAGAGACAATTACTGAAGAGGAGGAAACCAACACGGAGCAAAACAGTCAAGAGGAAAATGTGGAGAAGGATCAGGGAGGAGGAACGAAAGAGTTGAAGGGAGACACCACAGAAACGGAACCGTTGGATGACCAGGGTGGCGTCGACCAAATGTTCAATAGCTTTCTTAAGGGAAAGCTGGACTTAGGTGATCCCCCAGAAGGTGACAAGGGGCACGGTATGTTTTCTTTTTATTTTATTTTATATTGTTTCATTAGTTGTCATTTCCATGGTGTTCTACTTTTGCATTTTCAATTCTTTCAGGTGAGGGCAGCGAAACCAGGACAGTGCGACTGGACGTACCTATGAAAATGGTTTCTCCCGAAAGGACCACGGAGGTTAGTTCGTCTCGCACTCATGGGCCATTTACTTGGACAGAAATGCCAAGTAAGATGGATTTTGTGGCTGGAATCGTAGAAGAAGTTGTTGAACTAATTCAGGAGGCCCACCCTGAAATAGGTATAACGTTTTTGAATCGTTTGTTGTTTTAGAGTTTCACATCCTATTGTTGTCTTAGCATTTGATCTTTTCATATGTATAGGTGCCAAACTAAGGTGGGACCCTTCTGAGACCATCAGCATAGAGAGTTTACCCACACTCTCCCCGGAAGTGGAGCAGGTGCCAAGACCTGTTTATGAGGAGGTGGCGAAAGGTCTTGTGCACAACGCCAAGTCATTGTGGACCTGTAGGTGTTCTGTCGAAAAATTGTGGCTGCAGGTCCAAGCAAAGGAAAAGGAAGTCTCCGAATTGTCAGTTGAACGTGATGATCTTAAGGCTCGGTATGAGTTCGCCGGTGCTAAACTAAGCGGTGATCACTCTTGGCGAACATCCAAGGTTACGTATACCAGATATTGGAATCTACTAAATCGTCATGTGTCACTGACTCGGAGAATGGCAGAGCGTAAAGCCCAAATAGATCTCCTGAACCTCAAGTGTCAAGATTGGAAAGCTTTCGCTTCCAAGGTACACAAGTGGGGTCAGGACGAAAAGAACCACAAACACCATTACAAGAAGTCGTTAAAGGAAGTTTCTATTGAAAAACACCAACTGGAAATGTTTGTGGAGGGTTTGGGTTTGCGTTCTGCTTTCGATACCTTCGCTCAAAATACAACTGTCGAGATAGAATCACCCACAAGGGTGATTACAACTGCTTCTGGGGAGGTGTCTATTGGCGAATTCCCTCTAAAGCGTCCCACTTGGTCATCCGTTGACAAGGGGAAGGCCTTGGCAGATGTTGACTTAGGCCTTGATGGGACAGACTGGACAAGCGTCTCGAAAGAGGAAATCCTCCGTCGGCTGGAATTTGGCTTAGGAGAGTCTCCTATGGTAAGCAGTTTGTCATTATGAAATTGATTTGCTGAATAATGTTTGAATTTTTGACACTCTCTTATTCTTACATTGATTTTTTTTTTGTATTTTCAGGATGAAGGCAGTGAAGATGTCCAAGAAGCTGGCCCCAGTGGAGCGGGGCCCCCTGATGCAAGCGGATCCAAAGGGAACGATCCTCCGGTCCCACATGCTTAGTTTTAGTTTGTTTTATCATTTTGTGCTATTATGAAACTACTCTGACTCAAATTTATATGGGAATTGTAAATTTAGATGAATGAAACTAGTTAACTCTTGTAATTGTATATTATTTCATGTATGAAACACATTTTTTTTGTTGATTTTGAGTTTAATTGCAAACATGACATGGCAATGTAAAATTTTTTGGTTTGTATTTCTCTCTTTTCTTGAGTAATGCACGGATGTGATGATAAATCGGAGTGTAATGATAAACAAAAGAGGAAAATAAAGTACAAGTGTGTGATCTAGTTTAAGGTCATTTTGGACCAACTGTAGTTTAACGTCATTTTGGACCGGCTATGATGGTATTATTTTAATAGTTTTTTGATTCTTTTTATTTTTACGTTAGGCAATGTATCAATTGGTATGATTCTGTATTCAGCGTCCCCTTCGCTGATCACATTAAATGGTAATTCAGCCCAAGGGACGTCTGAGGGAGTGGCTTCCGCGTCAGTGTTTCTGGGTGTTTCAGTATTTGTGGCGAGTTCTATGTTAGTTTCTAACTGAGAAGGTGTTTGTATAATGTCAGGAGCAGGTGTTTCTGTTTCTGTTTTGGGTGAATTTTGTTCTGTGTTTAAAGGATTGACACCTACCGGTTGTTGTCTACATACGTGTTGTTGTTTAGGCCCTTCGAGCTTGACCTCTGAGCCTTGGTCTATGTCCATGTACGATGAAATGATGGGAGTAGCAACCTCCCCATAGATGATGATTTCACCACCTTCATAAGGTAGGTGGATCTCCTGGTGTATAGGGGATGAGACCGCTTTCAACCAGGGTCTTCCTAATATTAGGTTGAATCCTGGCATTTCATCAACCACTACGAAGTCGACAGACGTGGGAAACTGGTCCCCTACTATGAAGTCTAAGGTCACTATGTCTTTGACCATCACACGTGACCTATTGAATGATTTTAAACATGTAGTTGCGGTTGGTTTGATTAACTCCGTCAACCCTAGTTGTTCAACGATGGGGTATGGTACTACGTTTGTGGCAGCTCCATCGTCTACATGGACCCTATGTATCTTGAACTAATTTATGCGTATCGTTATGAACATGGGGGCTGTTGTTATCTCCCCTGTTTTCTTATCCACCTTAATGTTATCGTTGTGGAAGCTTAGTGGTTTGGAAGTTGCCCCTTAGGGCGAGTACATTACCACATGAATGGAGGGTTCATTTGGGGGCAAGTCCTCACTTACTGGGATCGACGTTAACATGGGTACCAAAGCTTCACGATGTGTTTGGGATGTAAGAACTAAGTCATACAAGCTTAGCGAAGTGTTGTTTGAGTGCTTGTGTGACTTGTGTTAAAGCCATTGCCAAATCTCTACTGCTGGGCTCGTTTGTATCAGCGATGACTGGGTCCATTGGCCCCAACAGTTTTATTTCATGCTTCGCTGGTCTATCGTTTTTACTCGGAGCCATTGTTTTAGACGTATCAGTTTTTTTTTATGGTTCGCCCTCGTTACCAGCGTTTGGTTGACTGTTGGGTGGCGTCATGGGTACGGCGTTGAGTGGAGTGGGTTTAGGTGGCCCTACGACTAACCGTTGAAGCTCCTTCTCCACGCATTCACATGTAAGCCTATCTGCTAAGTGTTCTCGTGTGTGGCATGGGGGTGGAGTTGGTTTTGAGGCCTCAGGTTACCTTGGGATTCGTACGACGTATGTAGTCGAGTGAGGTTACGGTTGGACAATTGGATGTGGTTGGACGGGAGATTGGCTAGACACCCTAATGATGTAAGGACTGGGTTTACCTTGTGTTTGTAAGGTGGAGGCTTGGTAGACATTAGGACTTCCAGGTATTCTAACGACGTATGGGGTTGGTTTGGGCAGAGGTTGGACCTCGGCTGTTGCAACTATGGGTAGCACTCGGACTACAAAAGGGGCCGACCGAGTAGGAGGGGCTGATAAATTTGAGGGAGTGACAGCAGGCAGTATACGCGCCACGTATGGTTTCTCGTGAATTGGGGTGTTAGATGTTGCTACGGCCGAGGGCACTCGGACAACATATGGTTGTTGCGGGGCGCGCAGTGGTTGAGGCAAGGATGTGGATGGAGTGGAAGGAACATGGACTACAAACGGCTTGTTAGGTGTTTGTTTTTCCTATTCAGGGCAGACGGTGTTAATGTTAGGTGTCTCGGGTTCATCATCAAAGCAGATTGTGTTGATAACGTACAACGCCTCTTTGGTGTTTAGAGGGTCTTTATACACCCCCATAGCCTGATTCTGCGGTTGGACCAGGTTGGCCTCATCAAAGGTGATTTGGCCTTCGTCAATCATTCGTTGTATGTCCTGCTTCAGAGTGAAATAGTAATATGTGTCGTGCCCGTTGCGTTGATGATAGTCGCAGAAGCGATCAATTCTAAAACCTTTGGGCACTAGAGGCTCATCCGGCGTTGCTAGACCTGGGTTCTGAAAGAGTTGACAGAACCGATCATGTCTCTGGATGGTCGCGGGGGATAACTGTTTATGTTTCATTAATCCAGCTTTCAGTAGTTGATCGAATAGCTAGGATTGCTTCATAGGTAGTGGCGTATATTGGGAGGGTTCTTTCCCTTAAAGTTTCTCGTACGGTTTTGTGTTGGGTTCTGCGATGATGATGATTCTGGTGTAGTGACAGGAGTAGGTCTAGTATAGTTAGTAGGGGCTATTGGCAGTTTTTTTTTATTGTTGTGTTTCTACTATTGCCGCTATAGTTGCTTTAGCCTTCCCTTTATCCTTTTTACTATGTTGATTTTTGAAAGCTAAATACGCAGGATCGTGGCTATTTTGAGCCGCCTCCTCTATATTTTTAATTTGTACAAAAGCTTGGTTAAGGTTCTGCGCATTAAGGTAATATAGCTTAGATTTGAATAAATCGTTAACAGCCCCCTTTAGAATGGTGAGCAGATATGTCTGTGAGATTGGCTCATGTAGCTCATTCAGAGCGGCGCTCCACCTCTGGATAAATTTTTGCACAGGTTCTAGCGGGGCTTGTTTAACCTATATAAGGTTGTCCAGTGTTGCTTCAAGTTTCAAGTTATACTTGAACCTGGTCACGAATTGGTGTAACAGCTCTTCCAGGGAAAATATAGAATTCCTTGGCAAGGCCCGATACCAATCAAACGCTGTCCCTGCGAGGGACATAGGGAATACTTGCAAAATGGCATGGGGCCATGCCTGGAGTAAAGCGCATTCTAACCTAAACGTTGTAATATGTGCATTGGGTTTTGTTTCCCCATTATATTTAGTTAGTGTGGGCAATGATATGCCTTTGGACAACGTTAGAGGCGGGATGGAAGGGCTGATGGGGTCATCGTGATAGAAGTCCACTACCTTCAGCTCTCCATCAGCAGCCGTTTTGAGGTGCTTGACCTCATTAGTTAGTTCTTGCATCAATTTTCTAGCATCTGCCCAGTCTTGGGCACTAGGTGACATAGCGGCTTGAGGTTGTGGTACATTGTATAGGTTGGACTGTTGGATGGTAGGTTGAAAGGCTGAAAGCTGTGTGGTCAGCGGTTGTGCTTGTGGCACGTTTATAGTGGGTGGCACTAGGGATGGCACATTGTAAACGAGGGGTTGTTGTTGCGGCGGTTGCGGTTGTACTTGGGGAATGTTGGCCGGTGGAATCATATGGGGTGGCACATTGTGGTAAGAGGGTTGATATGATGGCACACCCATCACTGCCCATTGCTCGGTCATGTTTTGTGGAGGAACTCCATGTTGGGTTACAGCGGCGGAAAGGGCCGCGTGTGTTTGGATGTGGGGGATATAGTGAGCGGACGTAGATGCCGGTATCACATGTGGCATCCCAATCACTTGGGGTGAGAAGGGTGCTCCCACGTTATTGTGAGGGGGTGGTGCTTGCATGGATGATCTTGCTACTGCTGCAGGGATGATAGCGAGAGTGAGTGTACTGATTTGCGGGTCACTTGGAGGAGGAACATGAACCAGCGCTGATGTTTCCGACGAAGGTGCTTGCGCTTGGGTGAACTTGAGGGGTTGGAGGGACATGATTTCTCCTGTGCCCGGATGGAACATGGGGTTGATGTGTGTTTGTGGGCTAAGGGTGTGATAGGAGTCTTCATGTTCGAATTGGGTAACGAACTCGTCCTCCTCTTCTGGTTAGAGATCTACTGCAGGCTGATCCAATGACTAGCTCCTTTGCAGGAGAAGTCGTGTGATGCGCTCTGAGTACTGATCCGAAACAGGGATTATATCGTACGGGGAAGGGATTAACTCACGTCCCCCCTGTAGAAGAGTTTGTACTGCCTCTTTACCTCTATTTCGGCTCTATCTACTGCCAGACCAACTTGTATCTTCACACATATGAAGTTGTACTGGTCCTGGGTTATAATGTTAGAGGTTGGGTTTCTTCTTTGCAACCTTAGGGACCGGCGAGGCCCCGCTGTGGGTTGTACTGCTGGCTACGGAACGATGGGCTGTTGGGCAGCCATGGTGCCTACCATGTCGGTGACTTAAGTGGTTGTAGCGGTAGTGTTTGCGGGGTTCATGATGACCTGTTGAGGGTATGACATGGTATGGAGATGTGAAATTAATATACTGAGTGCAGCGTACAGCGTATACGCTTCAACGACCGGCGTATAGCAACAACGTATACGCTCACAGCTTATATGTAGCATATAGAGTCAGCGTAAATGAGTCTACGGCGTAAAGGGTACAGCGTATACTCTGAGCAGTGCATACAGCGTAAACGTGGGGCATAATCAGGGTTACGGCATATAGAATGCAGTATAAACTGGACAGCAGCGTAAACGAAGTTTGCGGCATAAAGAAAAAGTGCTGCGTAAACAGAACAGGAGGGAAAAATTCAGTGTGCAGCGTAGAGGAGGTCTACGGCGTAAAGAACATAGCATAAATGGACGGCAGTATCTACGGCGTAAAATGTGCAACGTAAACTTTAGCAGTCTTGTGTATGGCGTAAGAAAAATCTGCAGCGTAAAGTGTGTAGTGTATACTCGGCAGCGTACACGTTGGGGATCTTACAGAGCCCTTGTGTGGCAAACAGCATAGACGCTGGGAGACTTGTGAATTGAAGGGTTTGATTTGAACAGCGTAGACGTTAAGCAGCGTAAACGCTGGATAGTTTGCAGACTGGGTTTTAAACTGAGCAGCGTAAATGCTAGGAGGATTTCAGAAGGAATTGGCGTATGGTTGGTGGCGTAAACACTCTGTAGCGTAAATGCTGGGAAGCTTGCAAGTAAGGTTTTAGGCAGACGCCCTCCTTCTAGCGCCAATTTCTGTACCGCCCAAAATCGTCAATCTCCGGCTGGAAGGAAACAGAGACCGTGGGATCACAGGATGCGCATAGAAGACCCTACCTTCACTTGAGGGCGAGCTCGAATGAACGAAGGCAGAGTACCTTGGGTGATCCGCACGCAGATCAGACAAGGATTTCCCCAAACGTACACTGAAGTGCAATACGTTGGGTTATATGTGAACGGCGTAATGAGCGTAAAATAGAGTGTAAACAGCGTAATAGATGCAAACAAAACGTAAATGTACAAGAGCATAAACAGAATACATACAACAATTATTGCAGACTGTAACAGATTGTGGGAAGAAAATGTAACAATGACATATCAAAATGAAAGTACAATGCACCGGTCTAACGCAGTTGTGGATTGACACAAGGTGAACGAAAAGCCCCGGTGGATGCAGGGATGACTGCGAGCTAGTTCACATTGTAGGCACAGCATAGAGACTGTATGTTCAACGTACAGGGTTATCCAGCGTATACAGTTTTCTGCTCTAGTGTGCAACGTCTCTGCTCTCTGGTTTTCTCTGGGACCTTTTTTTTTTGCCAACCCCTGTTCTCGTGAAAAATTGGGGTTTTTATACAGGTTTTGACGGCAGACTCGGGTTGGGCGACACGTGGCGTGTTGACTGGGTGCAAAATCGTAAAATTTACAAGTGTACAATATGTTACATTTGGTGGGCGTATACGCTAGGTATATACGCTGGATGTGCTGGGTGTATGCGAATTTGGGCGGAGATATTGTGGACGCTGGGCGTATACATCGGGCGTATACGCTGATGTGCTGGGCGTATACGCTGAGGCGTATACACTGATGGTTGCTAGGCATATATGCTGGGGCATATACGCTGATGTTTGCTGCCTTGTGCCTGCTCTTACTCTATAGTGTTGTTTCCATGCCGTCTTTGGAGATTTCATGCCGGGCGTATACATCTGTTGTACCTGCTGAGCGTACATGTGAGGCGTATACACTGGGCGTGTACGCTGGATTTCTACACTATGGACTTCGAGTGTATACGCTGGGAATGTCGAGCGTATACGCTGAGAATGCATACTTACTGAAAATTAAGCATCTGATCTCCGAAGCTGCCGTGTGTGACACTAGATGTAGTTGTGGTTGTCTGTGGGTCCCAAGGACCTGCTTCGCATTAGAGTAGTACTAAGCTCGAATTTTTGTGGTGTTTCATACCACATCCTCATATTGTAGTACCATAACTGTGGCACCTTCTCTAGTTTCCAATGTTACTTGGAAAGATGCAATGTTCCTAGAGATTTGTCATGACAATAGGGACATCTTAAGTTGCATCTGAACCACTTCTAAAGTAAACTTCATGCATGGGCCGAAGTTCATCTCCACGATGACCAAAGCCAATGTGGACTTTTCTAAAGTGGTAGCAAGGCAATCAAAAGGCAACGTGAGACGTTGTCTCTGCTCAGGAGCTGGTGGTTCTACAAGATCCCCTTAGGCCAATTGCCCACAAGTAGGAGCCTCTTGATTAATACTAAAGTATTTTGCCTCCTTCTCCTTGTTTTTTGCATGTTCACCTTACTGACCTCAACCACCTCATGGATACTTAGTAGCTCTTTGTGAGGATTTTCCTTGAACACCTCTCTTTGGGGCCATCTGCAATCAAGAAAAGATCAAGTGTTACTAAAGTTATGTTTTTTATCATCAATTTATACCTTACCTGTAACCTTAGTTCATTAAGTTCATAATACATATGATCATAAAGTTAGCAAAATTTTCAAGAATAATCCACAAAAAGTGTTTATCTGTTTTTACAACCCTTCGCAATTGGCTCCTTTTTCCTTATATGTGTCTTATAATGATGGTTATGGTCCCGTGGGTTGGAAAAATTAGGTTTCTAACATTAATGTGAGTGATTTTTCATGATAACTCCTAAAGTTTTTAATATTCTTACCCTTATGATACCTTCCAGGTGATAGCAAATTTTAGTAATTTGGTGCAAGTTTCACATGCAAGCACCCCTCTCCCATGACTAAGTTAAACACTCTGGGTTCAAATGGGTCTATACGGCACAAAAATTAGAGTGGTATAGGGCTAAATATTGCAAGTGGAAGATAAGTGTGCAAAGCTCTAAGTCACAAGGAAAAATTGAACTCCCCTAGTAGCAAATGATGAAAATGAATTTGGAATACTGTAAGGATCATATATATATATAGTTTTATTAAATCCAACGTTAGGTACACGATGTCACATGAGACCTAATGTCAGGTATGTAACATTGAGGTCCAAAAATTTTCACTAAATAGGGTAATTGAGCATGGAAACTAAAGCTGTGTGATTGTTAGGAAGGTTTGAAGTTAAGTCCATCATTCTAGGGTAAGTGAGAAATCAATTTAACACACCGAAAATGTGATAAGGTGGAGTCATCGATGTGAAAAGTACTAGAATGAGCAAGAAAAAGGCATTGAAATCAAGACACAATAAGAGAAAAAATAAAATATAACAACTAAGCACTTGGAAGGTGAAAAATGATGTGGTTATGTTAAACAAGTACAAATCACAAAAGTTACACAAGTGGGTCCTCCCCAAAGTAGGCTCTAGCCTATGATGTCCTTATGTAACCACACCTAAAAATGTCTGTAGGCACTAAAGGGGTTGAATGCAATGCATACCTGTGAAATAAAACACACATGTTAAAACCACCAATTTGAGATAATAACTCTATGTTACACAAAACCACAAGTTATGGTCATCCAGACAACGAGATGAGATGGATGATAAAAAGGATTGCAGAAACTAGGACATGAGGTGCCTTACCATGGTCACCATGAAACCTTGTGTGTTATTAGTGGTTAAACAATCATGAGTCCTTCTATCCAAGATGTGAACCAAGTCCAAACCATATTATAGTGGCATCACATTGTTTCATCACATCAGTAGACAACCATAAGACTATCAAAGTCACAAGGAGCAACATCACTTGGCATTTTATCCAAGGGAAGAGCTTATTAGGGCACACTTATTATATATATATATTTGATGATTCTGAGAAGCTGCCAACCTTCAAGCATGGGTACATGTCTTTCAAGTGGGACCCATAGAAGTTTATTTAGTGTCTTTTTAAGGTACTGGTACTCCAATTTTTTGTTAGATCTACAAGGATATGGTTACAACCTTACCAACATGAT
Organism: Gnetum montanum; assembly: GCA_015680685.1. NCBI lineage: Eukaryota > Viridiplantae > Streptophyta > Gnetopsida > Gnetales > Gnetaceae > Gnetum > Gnetum montanum. Next base: position 276,069 of record MNCI01030629.1, on the reverse strand, counting down.
AGAACATACAAAAGTGGCCAAAGACAATCTACAAATCCCCTTGATGTCACACCCTTTACATTCCACCTTGGTTCTACACTCTTCTGTCCAGACAAAATGATTATGAAGTTATCTTTAGTTTGTATGATGGAAAAGATTACCATTATGACCATGGAAAGAACCTCTTATTAATGGAATTAGTGGATGGATGACATGGTCTGAATGTCTGAATAATGAGTCCCTTATGACTTGACAACATAGAAAAAACCTCACCTCAATTGGCAACATGATCATTTTATTCACAAGCAAGATTACTTAACAAAGAAAATGAAAACAACAACTAGAAAAAATTGGAAGAAATAGGAAAAATTTGGATCAAGAAATAGAAAAATGATAGAAAAGTGTAAAAAAAAAAAGATAAAAAGCACTTAAAAATTATAAAGATTAGAATGGGGGTAACCCCCATGACTAAACATTTGGCTATGACAAGGATTAATAAGTGGACTAATAAGATTCATGCATGTATGAAACATTGGAAACTGTTCATACCCCAGCCACTAGGTGTTTATTGATGGTGTGGTGGCTGGGTAGAAAAATTGTTGGTCACACACTTAATAGTTAAATGTATGGTGGGTTAAGGTATGAGATGTGTTAACATTATGGATGGTTGGCCCACAATTGCACCCTTGCTCATGATATGGTATGCATGGATGTATTTGTCTCCCCACACTTGTAGATTCATTGGTTGGATTCAAGATTGGATACTGATGGATGATGGCCCATGTGTATGGTCAGAGGACATTGGTTGAGACAAAGAAGGTGGTGCACCAAATTGGCCTTGTGTTGGCTCAGATGATATAGTGGGTCCATGCATGGTCTACTTTGGCTTACAACCTTTCCTCTAGAAGGGATGTTTCCTACGTTGCAGTTGAGACCCACTAGTGTCAGCATGTCTATGCACATTTGTAGCATAAGTGGCACTTGTTTGTTGACATTATGGGGAAAACCCTTCTTGCATTGCTGTTAGTGGCATATAAGAAGGTGGAGAATGAGAATATTGAGGGTAGGATGAATGGTAAGAGGCACAAGGTGGTGATCCTTCAAGGGATGTCATGGGTTGATGGTACTCAGGAGAGTGGTAGTGGTGATTGGAAGTAGAGGATGTAGAACTAGTTGGAGAAACTGGGTGTTAAACATAATATCTGTGTAGTTTTAGCAAAGATGGTTGATTTGGTGGTGGCCTCCCCCACAACTATGATTGCTATCACTATGGTTGATGACTATGTTGAGGTTGGTAATAAGTCCCCCTAGGCTGGTACAATTAGTTGTGGGACTATCTATAATTACCTCGTGGGAGAGGAAATCTCCCAAGCATGTGCTTCTGCACAAACTTTGGATTTAAGGCACTTTTCCAATACTCTTGTAGATGCAACAAGAATGGGCAATGACCCTTCAAATGGTCATATACGCAAATGTCACATCCATTATCCTCATCTGTAGTTGGGTCCATAGCCTCATTTCTTTAGCCATTTTTCTTGTTTGTGGAAAAGTGTTCTTAGTTGTTTCTTAGTTCTATATCCTTTGTTTAGTATGATCACCTGGCTTGTTTTGCATGATTCTCTCCTTGACCGTCTCAATGAGAGTTGTAACATTTTCATATATTCAATTGGACATCCTATTAAACTTTGCTTCTATTTCATCAATAGTTTCCTGTATCACCAAGGTTTGTTGCGAGGTCACCTTATTGAAAGCAGTTTCATTCTCCTTACCATAGATCTGGACCTTCTTCTATTGAAGAGTTGGGTCCCATTGATATTTTTTGACATTCTAAAATTTGCATATCTTTCCTTATTCTTTTGCCACATGCCCAATTAGCTCTTTGATTTGATGGGCTTGGAGCTCGTATAATTGCCCTGGGGCATACATCCCAAAAATCTCCCTTGTTTCATGACGAAGCCCATCTATGATGTGAAAAAGTTTCCTTTCCTTGGGAAAATCATGATCTAGGCATCTATTCAGTAAGGCATAATATCTATCTAAGAACATGTCCAAGGGTTCATGGTGTTCTTTCTTCCACTCTTGGATTTGTCTCCTTAGGTTGGACACTCTTGCATAGGTTTGGTACTTCTCGTTGAATAGCTCCAGCATTGTGGACCATCATCAAATTGAATTTGGTCTCAATGATCTATACCACACTTTAGCTCTATCAATTAGTATCCTAGGAAAGAGCTTAATCCTTTGCCATCCACTTTCAATGTTGTAGAAATCATAGACATCATGGAAGGCTTGTAAATGATGTTGCGAATCTGAATCTTAGCCTTCTGGAAATTTAGGGATATTATTCATGTCAATTTTAGGTAGACGCCTCTTTCTATGATGCCTATGAGATATCTTTACTACCTCTGTGATCTACATTAGGCTCATCAAACAAATTATGAGGGAAATGTTTGTCTCTATTCATTTAATCGTGATGATGCTATCTTTGACCTTTCTCGTGGGTTCGATTTTGGTTTCTAGCCTGACCCTTTAGTGGAGCTCTATCTCTATACCTATGATCATCTTCATTAGAACTAGACATTGAAGTGAAAGAGGAAGATGAGGAACTAGAAGAATTTCGATGGCTCCTATGGTGCTTTTTGAGGTCCTTTGATTTATTATTTTTTGGTTTTGAGGAGGTCTTAGGCCTTGAGGCCTTTCCTAGTCTAGGACTTACATCAACTCCTCCAAGATTATCTACCTCAGGTGAGTGTATTCTTTGAGTGTCATCAAGGTGGTCATGATCATAAGAAACCCTTGCATAAGGTTGATCACTCTAATTTTCTTCATTTTATATCACATTATTTCTCCAATGAATGTGTTTACTATATAATGCATCATCATTTTCATGTGGGAGAGACATTGTTGTTGGTTGATAGTGTGTGTGATTTAATATTTTCTAAAAGATATATCATTAACACCTTTTACAGTGATCATGTATGATATAACTAATCTAGATAGCTAGCATCATTCTCGGAAATAGTACCCCTACGCTCAACCATACGAATCACAAGCATTCACGCACAATCCGATTGAATTCCGTGGATGGAACTAGTTGTGGTATCTAAATTGTTATGCTCTGACATAATTTTCTATCTTCCCACTTGGACTAATGGTAGCTTTGTAATGTATGGTTTAGTTCAAAGTGAAGCATATGATGTTATCCAATTCTATGCTACTCCTAATGACAATAAACAGGTAAATTGATTAAGCTAATGGACAATTGAAAGTGAAATCTAACTAACCTACGTGTGATGGGTATTTGTCCTTAATCATCCATATACATATGGGACTTCATGAGTCTACTTCTGGAATTGCCAAGCATATGTCACTAGGTATGCCAAGCAATACACCACTGGGTTACCAAGTATTTACACCTAAACACTTGTGATTAAGGCGTATGCATTCTTCTTAATGAAAAGAATAGTAAATGGAAATAAATGAAAACATTTAACTAAAGTAATAAATAATTAACAATTCAAAGCAATAATAATCTAAGTGGATGCTGCAACAATGGGAGTAATCTTGATCTTTATTGCCAATCATGTAACATGTCCAAGTACGTCACACTCGAACAAAGGTGTCATACGATTGCAAACATCACATTGCAAGCATGCATTGGGAATAACAACTCTAAGGAAAAGAAACTAAAACTAAAAACTAAAACTTTCTCTATACTTCATACATTCTACATACTATCTCATCTGAGCACCCAAGTGATGTATTTATAGGCAAACCCAGATGAGGCAACATTGAGTATCCGACATCACTTCTTGACTCCAACGTTAGGTATCTGATGTTGCATATCCAACATTGGGGCCTAACAAATGATGACTCATCAACATTCCTTGAAGCTTATAAATTCATTAAAAGATTTATACTTCTCCTACAAAAAATAAAACTAACTTTTTTGAGTATAATCATCAATGAAGGTGAGCAAGTACCTCTTACCTCCATTTGAAGATGGTTTTATTGGCCAAAAAATGTTGGAGTAAACCAGCTTAAGGACATTCTTTACTCTCCATGATTTTCCTTGAAAGAATTGAGAACAATGCTATTTACCAACTACACATTCTTCACAAACTCCAAAAGGAACTGGAATTTTAAGAAAACCGATCACCATATTTTTCTATCGCAAAGTCTTTAATCCTTCAAAATTCAAGTGGCCATAGCAAAAATGCCAAAACCATGTTGGGTGTTTTACTTCAACCTTCAACAAAGATTGAGCACTTTCAATCCTTCATGGAAATAATATGTTGAAGCTCATTTGAACAACTGCAATAGCTCCTCTTGAAGGATAATAAATTTCACAAGCACCCTTCTAAATGGTTATTACATAACCCTTCTCTTGCAATTAACTAGTACTTAAAAAATTTCTTTTCAAATTAGGAACATAAAAAACATTGGAAAATGTTTCTAAAAAACCATTCTTGTTTCTAATGTTAATATTCTTCTTTCCCATTACAATTACCATAGAACAATCACCAAAACTTACTGTAGAATGAAAAATTTCATCTAAGTAAGAAAAAGAAGACTTACATCCACACATATGATTGTTGCAACCAATATCCACATACCATACATCTTACTAAGACTCTTGATTGGCTTGAATCATCATCAACAAAGTCTCAGACTCCTTCTCTTCTACAAAATTTGATTTCTCTCCTTTGTCATTGGGTAGTTTAGTGTACCATTTGAAATGATAGTGTTAGAATTTATAACATCTAAATCATTCCTCCTCAGATTTTTCATCTTGTCCTCTACCTTTTTCTTGAAATTTATCACCATCCCCTTTGAAATGTCTATTGCCATCTCTATTGCCTCGATCTCCTCTTCCTCTACCTCTATTTCTTTCTCTTAGGAATAAGTAAAAGTAGAAGCCTTTAAAGCTTGCTCTTTAGAAGTTGAATTTTGATTCATCTTCTATTCATGGACTAACAATGAACTTTGAAGTTCATCAGGGGAAAGTGCTTCAACATCTTTGGATTCTTCAATTGAACAAACAACATAATCAAACTTGGGGGATAGGGAATGCAATATCTTCTCAACAATAATCACATCCTCCATCTTCTCATCATGAAATCACATGTTATTAGCTATCCCCATTTTCCTTGCATAATAGCTAGTAACAAAATCCCCATCTTTCATCTGTAGAGTCTCAAAATCCCGTGTCAAGGCTTGAAGCTATGCACACTTTACTCTTGAATACCCCTAATATTTCTTCTTCATAGAATCCCAAATATCCTTGGAAGTTTCTTTGCTAAGAATAGTCTCTAGGATAGGATGATTAATTACTTGAAATAAATAATTCTTTACCTTCAAATCTTTCAGCCTCAGTCCCTCTAGCTCCTTTCTTTGTTCATTTGTAAGTGCAACCTCAACTGTGAGTGCTACTACACCATCTTCAACAACTTACTAGTACTTCTTAAACTTCAAGAAACTTTCCATCAACATGCTTCAATGGTCATAGTAACCATCAAAATGTGGGATGGTATGCTATACAAAATTTTTAGAGGCCATTTATGCACTATTGTGCTCTTCTCTCGAGCCTCCTAAACCAGGTGCACTATTGTGCTTTTCTCTTTAGCCTCCTAGACTAAGCTCTGATACCATTGTGAGCCTCTAAGGCTATGCACTGCTAGCCTCAGATAAAAAATGACAAAATAGAACAAAATAGGAGCAAACAAAGGAAACTAAATTTCACCTTTTATTCAACTAATAATGGCCTTTAAATAGGCAAATACATCAACAAAAAATAGCAATTGAATCCTAATATGAAGCAACTTCAGTAACAGTCGACCCTTCAACTTCTACAACGAATGACCCTTCAACTTCTATAAAGGATGACCCTTCAACTTTTGTAATAGTAAACCCTTCAACTTCAATAATGGCTGCCCCTTCAACTTCTGTAACAACAAACCCTTAAACTTCTGTAATGGATAACCCTTCGACTTCTATAATGATCGACCCTTCAACTTCTATAACAACCAGCCATTCAACTTCTAAAGAATGAAAATAGCAATTAAGTCCCTAAGGATAGTTCCTAAAAACTAGGGAAAATAAAAAAGCATGTTTAACAATTAAACACATTTAACAATACCTCTAGGAGGAATATCTTCATCAGCTAAGTGTCTAGCTATTACACATTCAAAATGCCTTGGGTGTTGAAGGTTGTTTTATGCCCGTTGCAAAATTCCATGGCATATAGACTTAGAATGTTCAAAGGTTTCTAATTTTGATACAAAAAAAGACACAATGACAAGGATTTTATGTAATAAATGAAGAAAAAATAGTGGCACAAATATCCAATTTTAAAAGTATAATTAAAATAAAAAAATTTGATGGATGTTCTCACGTTAGTTGCCAGTATGTGTGACATTTTTAGGGCACGTGCAGACTCCTTCAAAAACTCCATAGAAAATTGGTGCCACATATACATTCAGAGTTTGGAATCACATTTCCCTTGAAGTTGGCAATTTGGATAAAGAGTATCAATCTGTCTATGTAGGATGCCATCTATCTTGAGGTCCTAATGATCTATGGGAAACGAAAATTCTAGATGAATGTTTCTACTTCTCCAGCTTGTTCATAAGTTCTTTAGTTTTTTTTCAAGGATGTTGGGTGATATTCATATTAAATTAATGGTATGAGATATTTCAAACTCTTTAAAGTGTAAAAAAAGTTATTATTTAAAAAGAAAGAAAATTTATAAAATATGAATGAGACATTTGGCAACTATAGCTTTTGTTTCTATAGTAGTTATAGCTTTCCTATAGTATTTGTAACTTCCCATAGTGGTTGTAACTAATTTTAATTTCCATGATGTTTATAATTATCAAGAAGACACTATAAAAAGAGCTTCAACAATAGAATAAGAGGGAAGAAATTACTTGTAAGAATGACTTGCTAATTGCAACATCAATTTAACTACTTTGTTTAAATCCTGTAAGTTATTTTTCTTTTCATTTTGTTTACTTGCTTGGCTAATGGTCCAAATAGTACTCTGCTTAGCATTTATTTTTGGGATTTTTTTATTGCTCTTATAGCTCTATTTTCTTACAATTCTAGACTTATATTGGTTATCCATGTAAGAGCTTATATTTTTCTTTGAAAATCATCTTGACCAATTTAATAGTAATGTCTTTATGAAATTGCATGTTCAAGTCTAGAGAGTCTAGAAAATCTTTGATATTTTGAACTAACTTGAAATAGCTTTAATTTTATATTTTTTTCTCATGTCCAATCTTGAAATTGTTAAACCTTTTTTGATAGCTCTAGTATTTAAAATTCTTGACATCTATTAACTAGCCATATAATAGCTTATATTTTACTTTTACAAAGCATTTTGGGTAGTTCAATAAAAGTGTATTTTATGAAATTGCTTGTTGAGCCTAGAGGGTTTGAACAATTTCTAACATATTGGTTTAAAATGGAATAGTTTTATTTTTAAGTATTTCCTCATGTTTATTTTATCTTGCTTAAATTTTTGATATTCCAAAAAAATCTACCTCCTCTCTTCTTTTCTTCTCTTTTAAAATCTAGTGAATCTCACTCTATTTCAAATTTTCTTGCAAACTTTTCTCTCTAGGGAAAACTATAAGTAAATTTCTACAAAATTGTGCTTAAGTATTTTGGTGAAATTTTATTTATTTCAAGTAACATACTATAGAGACCATATATACTAAGTGACTTGACAAAATAGGAATCTTTAATAACTCATAGTATTCAACAAGGTTAGTTGAATCTCTATTATAATAGCTAGTTATAGTTTAATACACAAACCCAACCATTTTGACATTCATAAAACAAACACACATTTACGCTTAATTCACTCTATTACCATTGAGTTTATTTGGAGGTATTTGGGCCTTGGTGTTTCTAGAGACTAGCAAACACCTAAACTCAAGTTTGAAGTAACACCTTTATTTCCTGTGATCATACTCACAACACTGAAGGAAAATGTTGGTAGTCCCAAATGGTCACCAACATAAGTGTATGGATGCTATCCTCTTTTCTCCCACTACTTTCTTTCTCTCTCTTCTCATGTACTACAAATTCTGCTAACTTGTCCCCTCTCATTTACTTCCATTCCTCTCTATCTTCAACATTAGTGAGGTTAAATAACTGTTTCTACCTCAATGCAATGGAGTATTAAGTGTAGAGTGATCTAAAGAGTGCAAAATTTACATATGAGTGAGGTAATGAAGAGCTTGATTTTAGGAATCTAGTTGTATCCAACTTCTATGATAGAGTACCCCACCATTGGTGTATTGGTGATGTCACTAACATGTTTTCCCATACTTTTATTACTTTCTCTTTTTTCTTTATGTTCTTCCTTTTATTCTCTATCTTTTTCTGTTTTCATGCTCTACATAGATGAGGCTAAACAAGTATCTCTACTTTGCTCCAATGAGGGTGTGATTGAGAGAATTAAGTGATGTAGGAAGTGCTACATTTGCATTTTCATATGCACTTTTTGGAACCTAGCCATCCTCCACTCTTGTGGCATAGCACTCCATCACAAGTGTATTGGTGACATCATAAACTTTCTCCACTATCATCTCGCTTTGTTAAATCCTCTTCCACATACCCAACTTATGTCTTTTCTTGATGGATTCTCCTTCAACTTTTTAGTAGTATTCATCAACAAGGGTTAATCTTATACTCACTTTAACTTAAAGTTTACACTCTATGCCTTCTCAACTTAGAGCCATCTTCAATAGCCCAGATTCGACATCTTACATCATCTATAGTGTAGTTTTTGGATTCTATCTTCAACTATTTTTAGAAAGTTATGTCTCACATCATTTGTACCATCATTTTTTATTCTATTTTTATGACTTTCAGTTTGATGTACGACTACATCAATCCTCACTAGTGCTTTTATTAGACAAATTAGCTTTTTAACACTCAATATCAACTGGTTCTTCAACATTCTACATTAATTTTACTTTTACGTCTAGCATTAATTCTTACAAGAATCACCTACATGTCAATTCTCATATCTTGAATATTTTGAAATCTTTCAAAAGATTCTATAGGCCCCAATGCATCTTTTCTTCATGATCTACAGGGCATTATTGGCCTATAAATGGGAGAATTTCCATAAACAAAAAGGGGTTGACTTTTCAAGCATTTTTTTAGCACTCAATAAGCACCTGCTTAATATCTTCTTATTTTTTTTCAACTATCTCTACTACTAAGTGTAGTTGGCTTGCTTGACAACTTAGGAAATTTGGAAACCTACCCAAAGTGTTTGACTCTCTGTAGAATAATTGATCTCCTATAAGAGATATTAGTTTCTCTTCCTCTTTTCCCTACTAAAACATTGATATCTCCTTTGTGTTCTCCCCATAAAACTTGGCAAATTTCTCAAAATTAGATCAACATGGTGATCTAATCCATTCCTCTTGATCAGTTAGCTTCAGAATTTGCAACATTCTTGTTAGATCTTCATCAGGTACATGCATCAAAGAAAGAATAGGGTAGCACAACTTCTTTTCAAATTCCTTTGATCCCTAGTACATCTCCTAGAACATTTATAGTAGGTTCTAATCCTCTTTCATTCTATAATTTGGATTTACCCATTTCAATATTTTTTGTTTCTAGCATTCTCTAGATCTCATGTAGATCTATATTTTATATTCCTTTTTAGATCTAGCTTTTTAAAATGAACAAAATCTATCTTATTTTGCAATCTATTTTCAAATGTTTCTACTACCATCCATATATTACATTTCATTTTACGTACATGATTCTTGTCTATTTTATTCTCTTAGCTATTCCATGCATGCTATTTTCTATTTTTTATCTACTAACATTTGGCAAAAAATGCTAGTCTCGGGTTTTCAAATTTCTCTAATGATCTATAAGTCTCCTTTAGATTTAAGGGAAATTAATTGAAATTTTAATTTTTATGGACTATTTGGCAGCCATGAGCTTGCTTAGCATAGTTTTGTGTTAGGTTGTGATAGGTATTGTATTATGACAATTTTTTTACCTTAATAGCATCAACCTTCAATTTTCTATTATCAACATCTTTTGTTCATTCTTCAACATGGTAATGTTCTTTTGTAGGGCATAAGCCTTCATGTTAATCACTAACACATCCTATAAAAATATCTCCCATTTGATTTCCAATTAGTATTTTTTAATGATGAGACATTGGACTTTTTAATTCTAAAGAAGGTAAGAAAATTTTTTTATGAACTAAGTTGGATCTTGTAACTAAGCATGGAGTTAGTCCACCTCATCCTATAATTGTTGGACCTTTGATTCTAGCATGCTACAACTAGGTTTCAATAAGCACCAACTATCCCTTATTCAAAAGTAATTCAAATAAAAATACTATGAAATTTTTACGCATTTCAAAATTTCTTACACAACTTGACTAGTCTAAGCAGTCAATCTAAGGAATCTTCATACTCTACTACACTAATTAATTCATTACAACTCTAACATATGCAGTTTCCTAAACATCCTAGCCATTAGTAAAGTTAGAAATGGGAGCCACAAGAATGTTCAAGTGATCATCAATATGTTCTATAACATCCTTAGTAGCATCTTAATTAAGATTGTAGTCCCATCACCAAATTTAAGGGTAACTTAGAATGTAGCTACATTCCCAAAAATCTATGCTATCTAGTTATCCCTTGTGGGTTTCATCAGAATTCTTCATGATACTGAGTCTTAGATACTTCATGTTCTTTAAAGGATGTGTTAAAACATTGTTAGAACTCTCTAGCCCTTAAATTTAAATCCTATGACATCTCCTATAAATAACTCATTCCTAGATGACATACCCTAAGATCTACTATAGGAACATCAGATATTGGTTCTAAAGCACCCATTTTTGCTATAGGTGTGGTTTGTGGCACTTTAACACTAGGAGGTGATTCCACTTAATCCTTCTTTGCTAGTGCATACTTTATCATTTCTAAGAATGATGCATTCAAAGCCCTCCTGACCCCATCATTTCTATAACTTAGTATACCACCTTTCATGTAAATTTTTTTTATGAGACATAGAAACAGAAGTGTTAACCTATTGGTTTAATTCTCCTCAAATTAGCATTGGATATCTAAGAAAGGGAGATAAGCCATGTTCACTAGGTACTTCCCACTTAGTACAACACTCCCTCTACCAAGATAGGTTGATATCTTGTTTTGGCACTTAGTGGGATAGATGTGGTGGGTTCCTATCTTGAACTAGATATTTTCCATTATTAACATGGTTCTGTACTACTTCTTCTTATTTTCATAGGCTCTCTCCAATTATAAGCTTTGATTATTATGATCAAACTAAGTTGATGAAACCAATTTTTGAAGGACTATGATATCATAGCACTAGCTACATTATCATATATGTGATATCACAGGATGCATGCCAACCTATAAATACAATACTTAGGTGCATGGATCTAAAATAGATTTTAGTCCATAGTAATAGAACTCTTTTATTTTATTTTATTTTTGTGAGTTAGTCTTTAGCACTTAGAAGTGTGAGTGTCTGTAGTGTAGTGTGATGTAGTGTACAGAGTCTTTATTCGAGCATCCTGTACTTGGGGACAAGTGTGGCCAGAAATAAAGCTCAAGCTATTTCATATTATTGCAGCATTCTCCTAGTTTACTACTTTACTTAGAATAATGATTACCATTTTCACATAGACTACTATTACTATTTACTTAGTTAATGTTTTTCTATAACATGCACCTTACTTTTACTATTATTAGTATGTCAAATGGATATGACTGATTTTGCATGTAAAGTGTGATCATTTGGTAATCCAATAGTATTATCACTTGGTTTGCCCAGTAGCAAAGTATTTGGTAATCCTAGTAATGATTACATAAGCCAAAGGCATATATGGTAAATCAAGAATGGATATCCATCACCATATGATAGACTAGATTCATTTACTATTTTAGTTAAACTTAGAGTTAGAAATTACTTTCACTTTACCATGTATGCTAGGAGCCAAATGGCCAAATAACTTCAACATATCATATACCTCACTATGAGCTAAACCATACACCTAGACTACACTAGCTCCACATGAGAAGATAACGGTCTCAAACTTAAACCAATTACGAGCATATTCACATTGCCTCATCCATGGATTAAGATCTGGCTATGCATGAACACCTATGACTTATATGGTTGGATATTAGATTACTTCACCGCTCATCATTGGCACGGTTGCATGGGACTTGTCAATGTATGCTGAGTAATTGATTACATGAAGTTCATTGTACTTGAAATACAAAGTGAAAATTCATAACTCTAACTAAGCATAATTAAAATAAATTTCTTAAATCATAACATGTCTTCAAACAAGAATACAACATCACCTGCCTAGGAACCACAAAGAAGTAATGACAGAATTGACAAAGAAGAAGAATGAGAAATGTCAATGCAAACAAGAATCACGTATGCTCACACTAATTCTTATCACCTAGATTTTACTTTCATCTTCTATTAGGATAGAAAAATCAGGTGGAGAGACATGCAAGGCAACATAATCCTACCTCTAGAATGTGTAGCACTTAGTATGCTCCATGCTACCTTAAGGGAAATGTACTTGGGCCAAATCCAGGAAGGATATCATGTGAGTCAGCATATAATGAGACCCTATGAACCCACAAAGAAAAAATGAGAAAAGATGCTATTATGAAAATCAAACATGTACATAATAAGGGGAAGTAGGTCAATACTTCTATTATCTTGGAAGAACTAGATGTCGATACATTCATCCAAAAACAACTCCATCAAAATCATGAAGAGCCTTCAAAAACACCTATCATTAGACTTGAGAAACCTAACAAAGTTCAACTTCATTCCACTCTAGCAAAGACACCTAGGAGGAAGGTTATTAATGCAAATAATTATTAGGAATCAAGGCTAAGAGTGTCTACCAAACCTTACAAAGGTGAATACAAGAGTCATGAAAGGAGGACAAACTAGCACTATTCTCCTACTACCTCATCTACCTCATCACGATCATTAATGGACTCTAATATAAGAAGATACATGTACTGAGACTATGATAGAGAAGAAAGGAGGACTCATGATTATTAGGACTATTATTCAAAGCACTTATATGAGGAAGAAGAAGGTTATGAGCAAAGACGATGAAGGAATTAGAGAGAGGATCGCAATAGGCATGAGCATAGAAAGGGGTACAACTATAACAGAGCACATGAACCCGATCATGATAATGAACCCCTTATGGCAGCCCAAAGCATGATCAATATCCAAGAAACTTTTTACATTCCTACCAAGCATGTGAGGGATAACCGTATCAAACAACTTGATATGAATAATATGCTAAGATTTGAAGGTGGTTATAATGTTGATCTACAACACCACCTGCAAGCTTTCCACAATACTTGCCCCCCTACAAAACATTGAAAGTGATTGGTAAAAGTTAAAGTTGTTTCTAAGAACACTTATGAAAGAGGCAAAGAGCTAGTACTAATCACTTGAACCTAAATCAATTAGAAGATGGAGTACCATGCTAGAGATCTTCAATGACAACTACCAAACCTACTCACGTGTAGAAAGCAAATCCAAGGATGGAAGAAAGAGACTCATGAAACCCTTGATGTAGTAATGGATAGGTACTATTCACTACTACATAGATTCCCAAGCCATGGATTCTTACAACAGAGACACTTGTATTTGCATTGCAAAACAAAACTAGGGAGAAACTTGGGATTTATGACCAAGGGAGATTATCTAAAATGATTACCCATCACATCTAGAGATTAATTGATCAAGTGAAAAAGGAAGAAGGTAAATTAAGAAAGAGAGAATTAGTTGAGGAGTATAACCGAGATCCATCAATCAGAAAGAGAGATGCAAGAGTTTGTGATACCCAAGAAGAGGAAACCTTAGATCAAGCAATCCAAAAGACAATGCTATCAATCCAAAAATATATCACCTATGTAGCAACATAGGTAGCAAAGATGTGAGATGCAATCGATGAGAGATGTACATCATCTTTAAAGACTATGAAAGATAGAGTAGAGAAAGCCTTTGAAAAAAGCAAAGACAAGAAAAAGAAGAAAGAGTTTGGATAAAGGGAAAAAGTGGCTATAGTGGTTGAAGGATTCGACACTAGCTCCACTAATGAGGAAGGATGTGCCATGTGTCAATACGAACATCCCAAGGAATGTTGTCTAGTAATGGCACATTTATAAGAAATAGGGGCATATGCAGTTAATCATAAATTTGTTAAGAAAAAAATTCCCAGAAGGTTACCTTATCCTAAAGGTAGCTACAAGAATAACTTCCAACCAACATACTATCTCAGTGAAGATTTGCCATAGTCATAAGAATAGTACCATCAGTAATGGAAATAGTTGCAATCATGGGCCATGCCACCACCATGCCAACAATATCCATATCGGCAACCTAATCCTTATGGATACTATGTAGAACATCTAATCTCTCCTAGAAATGCCGCTATCCAAACCCCATAGTACTATCCTACTGAGTACCACAGACCAATGCAACCAAGGAAAAACCCAAACTCATATGTGCATCCATCAACAGCTGGCCCTTCCAACCAACACCTAAATCCTCTAGCACCAATTCCACCTCTTGTTATTCAAGGAGAACTATCATCACCACTATAGTAAAAGAATGCTACTAGGATGGTTAGTGCATAAGAGGAGGTGATCACATACAAATCCCAAACTAGGAAATGACCATTCTTCTAAATGAGTCTAAAAAAGGTTCAGTGAATGGGAAACACATCTACTTTCACCCCATCTACATCCAATCCTCCTCACAATAACAATCTTTCATCTTTATCAAATTCAAATGTTACAACCATCATGCTTACTCAAATGGTCATGCATTAGATCAAAGGAGCTCTTCCTAAAAAACAAACTGATCTAGGAAGCCCCTTAGTTTACCTCTAGATAGTAGGAGAAAAACCATGCAAACATCTACTTGATTTTGGGTTAGGAGTGAACTTGATCTCTTAAGATATGTATCAAGCCTTGAATCTACTATCGTTAAAAAGGAGTAACATCCAATTAGATCTTGCTAACCAATCAATCACAATTCCACCGGGAAAGGTGGATGATGTGGTTATAATCATCAATGACTGGTCCTACCCTGGAGATGTTCTAGTCATTCATCTAGAGAAAAATAAATGGAAATTTTTAATTACTATGGGAAGATCTTGGTTTAGCATTGTTGATGCTAAACTTGGAATTCATGACTTTTCCTTGGAAATTTCCAAGGAGGACAAAGCTAGCACTATACAAAGATGGAGAGTTCCATGTATCACATACAACAATAATGAATGAAATTATGTGCAAAGAATATGAGCTATCATATGAGAGGATACCAAAGCATGCAACAAATGTGTAGAATAAATATGTGTGTAGAAATTTCTATATGTAGTAGCCACATAGTAGGAAGGCACCTGGTGGCTGATCACGAATGAAGAGATTGAATCAAACAAATACATGGGACCAAAAGAAAAAATTATTAGTGCCTAAGTTGAAAAGACTGATAAATTGGAGGAGTTAAGAGAAAGGCACTTCCACCCACTAACAAATCAAGAAGTGGAGATAGACTAGGGATGCCTCGAGATCCCAAACACTACAGAACTAGAACCGTTGGAACTGAAAGCCCTACTAGCCACATTGGAATATGCATTTTTAAACAACAAAAAGTCAATAATAATCAACACCACTCTCATAGAGGAACATAAAAGGAAGCTAATGGAAGTGATAAATAGATGGGCCACAGCCTTTTCCTAGTCTTATGATAAGATCACAAGAATTGATCTATAAATTTGCTAACACCAAATATACACTAACCCTACAATCAAACCAAGAAGCCAACCCCAATGAAGGCTCAATTTTAAACTAAAAGAAGTAGTTAAATAAGAGTTGGAAAAATTTCTAAAGGTAGGATTCATCTATCCCATTGAAAATAGTGAATGGATCAATCCCTTAGTAATTATTCCAAAGAAGTGGGGCAAATGATGAGTCTGCATTGACTTTAGGATGTTGAATGCTACTACATTTAAGGCTCACTTTCCTTTGCCATTTGTTGATCAAGTCCTGGACACCATTTCACAACATGAATATTATATTTTTTGGGATGGATAAAGTGGATATAATCAAATCTGCATTGCACCTAAAGACTAAGAGAAAACAACATTCACCAATCCATGGGGAACGTTTACATACAAGCAGATGCCCTTCAGTCTTTGCAATGCACCAACTACCTTCTAAAGACGTGTGCTTAATATCTTCCAAAAGAAAATTAGAAATTACATAGAAGTATTTATGGATGATTTTTCAACATATAGGCTAGATTTCAAACAAGGACTAGACCGATTGGAGTAAGTACTAAAAAGATGTGTTGAAACAAATCTTAAGCTCAACTGGTAGAAGAGCCACCTCATGGTCTAGGACGGTATAGTATTGGGACATAAAATCTCCTATAACAATATAGAGGTAGATCCTAAAAAGATCAAAGTCATCCAAAATATCACTCAAAGGCCACAAATATTTAAAGATGTGAGATCATTCTTAGGCCACATGGGATACTATAGAAGATTCATAGAAAACATTTCAAGGATAGCCAAACCACTTGTAGAACTCACGAAGAAGGATGCACCCTTTGAGTGGATAGAGTCATGTGAAAAGAAATTCAATTCTCTAAAGCAAAAATTAGTAGAGACACCAATCCTTCAAGCTCTGGATTGGTCAAAGCCTTTTTACATCATGACCAATACTTATAACTATGTGCTTGATGCAATACTCATACAAGTAGATGATTAGGAGAGACCTTACTACATCCACTATACCAACAAGAGTGTTACCGAAGCATAATTAAACTACACCACAATAGAAAAGGAACTTATGGTTATGGTGTATGCACTTGAAAATTTTAAAAATTATATGCTCAAGTACCAGATCTACATCCACACCAATCATAGTGTCATATGATTTCTTATGAACAAACCAATAGTCAATCCCAGAGTGATAAGATGGCTCGTAATTTTACAAGAATTTGACATCACAGTGATAAAAAAAGGAATAGAAAATATGATAGCTAATCATCTATCAATCTTGAAACGGGATGCTAAAAATCAAGGAGAATCTTTATCAAACCAATTTCCTAATGAAGATATATTTATCAAAATAGTACAAGTTGTAAGTGCAATAGAGAAGCCATGGACTACGGAATATCTAACATATCTATCAACACAAGAGCTTCCTACTAAATGGACTAGGAAAAAACATGAGCAATTCCTTCATAGAGAAAAAAGTTATATGGAAATCAATAGCAATCTATATAAGATTGGTGTAGATGGGCTTGTCAGATGGTGTGTGCCAGAATGTGATCAACAAAGAGTCTTACAGGACATCCATGAAGGCTCATCTAGTGGCCACTATGTGAGGCATAGAATGACACTCAAGTTTATAATGACAAGCTACTTTTGGTCTATCTTGTTCATAGACATCCAAGCTTTCGCATAAGCTTGTGAGCAATGCCAAAGAGAAGGAGGTGTTATGGCCAAATACGAAGGGCTACAAAACTAGATACAACCACTTAAACCTTTTGACATATGGGGAATTAACTTTATGGGTCCCATAACACCGATGTTGAATGGAGAAGGGTACATCATGTGATAATAGATTACTATACAAAGTGGACAGAGGTAGCAGTAGTAAAAGACTGTATAGTAAAGACAGCTGCCAAAGTTTTTCAACAACATGTGGTGAATAGATTTGGAGTACTAGAATGCTCATATCAAATAATGGAACTCACTTCATTGGTGCTACATTTAAAAATCTCATGCAACAACTTGGGGTGAACCATAAGCTAACAATACCATATCATCCCCAAGCAAATGGTCAAGCTAAAATAACTAACCATGAAATTACTAAGACACTTACTAGGACAATTAGTAGGTTTAGGAGGGATTGGAGCACTAAATTGAATGATGCTCTATGGGCCTATAGGACATCCTGGAAACTACCTATTAGGTATTTACCATATGAGTTAGTCTATGAGAAGTTGTTAATGCTCCTAATCTAGGTAGAGCTTCACACTTTAGCTACTAATAGTGAACTTGATCTTGATCTAAGCTCAACCCAAAAAGAATGTTTCATGAACTTGAATCTTCTAGATGAGAATAGGCTAGTAGCACTCATGAGTAATGAAGTCCATAAGCATTACTCCAAACTTAGGCACGATATATGGATAAGGCAGGTAACTATACAACTAGGTGACAATGTTCTCTATTGTAATCCTAGTCTAAAAAGCTAAGTTTCAAACAGTTCGGGAGGGACCATACATTATGCAAGACACTTATCCATTTGGTGCCTTAAATGTCTACCACCCTTCTATCCATACAAGCTCATTCTTTTCAATATCCAACAATTCAAAATTTACCATGAATATTCCATGGAATCCACCCAACCTACCCAACATTCTTCTACCTATTCTATCTTTCGTTTAACTAATCCTAATGATAGTCGTGGGGGTGTCAATCTAGAACCATAGGTACTTTACTAAATTTTTCACATTCTTTAATATTTTCTCATTCTTTTATACTTTTTCATTTCTTAAATTTTTGATATTCTTTCATAGTTTTCAATTCTTTAATGCTTTTTCATTCTTTGACATTTTTCATTTTTTTACATCTCTTTTCCAATTCTCACTATCATTTTCATATTTTTTTCATAATCTTTGTAAACACTTTTGATTGTTAATAAAACACATTACAAATAAGGCAAGATGTAGTCCAATAAAGTGAAGATTTCTTTATGTTATTAATTCATAAGGGATTGAATATTTGAACAATGATCCCACACCATCCATCGATCCATTCCATTAATAAGAGGTTCTTACCATGGATATAATGATATTCTTTGCATCATATAACTAATAATACACTTGTGATCATTATGCTTGGATCGAAAAGTGAAGAACCAAGAGGGAATGTAAAGGGAGTGACATCAAAGGGATTTGTGAACTCTCTTGGATTACTACTATGAGTTCTATCATGTTGTCTAGGTTGTATTATATCCTTGTAGATCTAATCAAAATGGGAGTAAGAGTAAAATAAGTGCTACTTTACCATGTCACCAGAAAGACGTGTTACCCCTACCTAAAGGTAGTCATATGGTAAGGTTGACACAGGTAAAAAATAAAACTCATGCATAGAATAAATTTTTGGGTAGGAAACTTCTCAAAAATTGAGAAACAATAAATCATGCTATGAATAAACTTCTCCCTTGGACAATACGCCAAGTGACATTACCCCTTGCAACAATGGTAGTCCTACAGACCATTGTAATTCCAAGAGATGAAACAATGCGATGTCACTGGAATGTGATTTGGACTTGGTTTGAATCTTGGATAGAAAGGCTAATGATTAGTTTAACCACTAATAAAACATAATAATTCATTATGCCTATGGTAAGATACCTCATGTCCCAATTTCTGCAATCCCTTATAAGTCCATTTCATCTCATTGTATGAATAATCATAACTTGTGGTTTTTTGTAACATAGTGTAATTTTCCTAACTTGGTGATACTAACATGTGTGTTTTTCTCAACATGTATGCATTACATTCAACTCCTTAAGTACCTAAGGACACTTTTAGGCATGGTTATATAAGGGCATTAAGGACTAGCGCCTACTTTGAGGAGGTTCCACTTGTATAAATTTTGTATCTTATACCTACCAAGCAATTCCACATCATCTTGAGCCTTCCAATATCAATAAATGTCAATAAAAATTTTCCTTGTCACTTAAACTATTTGTTCTAATAACATGAAATCATTATCCATCTCATCAACACTTCATGAACTTTCATAGCCTGAGATTTCTACTTTATGCACTATCCATGACAAATTTTCTTAAAATATGCATCATCCATAGCTAATCTTTACATCTTCCAAATATTCAAAAGGATTAATTTTTAATAATCAAACCTTTAAGAAAAATGTGAATTTTTTACCACCAATGTTGGATCTACAATATCATGGCCCCTTAGATATCTAATCTCTAATATCGAATCCCACAAAATCTATATATAGGCAAACACTTAGCAAAAAAATTTTATTTTCACATTTGAGCCTAGGGATATTTTTCCATTTTTCTTTGATGAGTTAAGCTCTAACCTCCTAGCTTCCCCAAGCCAGAACCTGCATACTATCGCTCTAGTTTTCATGCTTTTTGAATCTATTTGATCTCAGAGTGCTCATCTTAGTTGTGGGGGTGCTAATGAGGAAAATATTAGTTAATTTTTTTGAAATTGCTAATACCTAGAAGGTATTATAAGGGTAAGTTTAAAGCACAATAACAAGAATTTTTAAAGAAAATCACTCATATTAAGGCAAAAAAAAATTAATATGACTCCTAATGAACCATACCAATTATCTTAGGCCATATAAATACACTAAAGGGATTACTTTTTTGAAAAGTTTCTAACTTTTCAATCATAATGAACTAAGAACTCAATGTAACTTAGGGTATGAGTATGGTATAGAACCATTAAGAATTTATGAAAACACTCTAGTAATTCCAAATCCTTGATGACTGCAGATGGCTCAAAGAGAGGAGCACAACGTGGACCCTTGCAACTAACAAGCAAAAGATCACAAGGCTAAGGAAGAGGCCAAATAAGAGCACAAGAGCCACAAGTAGAGCATGTGGAGCAAGCCTAATCTTGTAGCATCCATCGAGAAACTTCTACTACTAAACATTTGACTCAAGGGGAGGTAGAAAAACCAAAAATACAAGGAAAATGTCTCACACTATTACAAGAATGTCTCCAAATCATTCAATAAAGAACACACTTGATCATAGTAATTATGAAAATGAACTTGGGAAGACTTACCAATTTTGGAGAACTTCGTGATGATGTAACTCCAAGCATCACCACTATGGCCCATCCTATCAAATAGTGGAGAACGGTACCTTGGGAAGACTTACCAATTTTGGCATAACAAGGTAGAGGATGTTATAGTTAACATGGAGGAATTCTTTGTTTCTTATTCAATAAAGGTAATAGTAGAAGCTCCAAATGCTCCAATGAAGGAGCAAAGTTGGCACATCTATCCACTAGATCTAACCTAGAAACCAGNGGCGTATAGTTCTATGATAGTAGTGGTGGGACTTGTTGTTATTGTTGCTAACCATTGGGTTCCACTTGTTATTATTGTTCAGTGGTTTGTGTGGTTTTCCTAGCTTCTATTTCGTCCTCCACTTGATCTTTCTTTAGTGGTACACGCTTTAGCATCTTAGCATATGAGGTGTTTTGGGCTTTCCTGAGGAAGTCATTAGTATACACCTAGGATTCCAACACATTTGCATAGGTTTTTGATTAGGCAAGGGAATGGAAGTGTCAACTTCCCTACCTTCTTCTCCTTGAATTACCCTTGAATCTCCATAAAATAGAGTTGTGTGAGATTGGCATTGTACTTTTCCATTAGGATTGCACTTTCTCTTACCACATAGGTGGATAATCTATTTAGTCTCNGTGCCATCCAACCCATAATTTCTACAAATCTTGTAAGTGGATAGATCTCATTGTAGTCAAAAGGAGAGGCCCAATGGTCACAAAAGATCTCTGGGAATACTGCATTGTTCCAAGTGGTGCTAGAAATTACAAAAGGAGCCATAGTTGTAATGATGCACCAAGATACAGTGAGAACTACAAAAGTGATCACAAATCATATTAAAGAATTTTTCAATGTACCTATTGTGCCACCAACAGATCTAACTAGATCTAGAGATGCTCAAATTCTAGTTGAAACCTCAATGACTCCTACAGATCATGAAGATGTACTAGATCAACTATTGCAAACTAGATAGGTGATGACAATACTTTTCAACATTCCAAGTGATGTCACTATAGTGTAGTCAAAGCTGATCATGACCAAAGGTAAGCTAGTCATGGTAGAGACTAGGGTGAAGCATGCAGAAGATGAAATTCTAAAATTACAAGAAGAACTCATGATCCTAAAGGCAGAAGGTAGAGGTCCAAATCAATTTATTGCACATGACTAAATTGAATAATTCAAAATAGAGCACATTAATCACCTACTAGAGTAGAACAAGTAGATGAAAAATGAGAAGGAGAAAGTGGTGTGGAATGCCTCCATAGTAGAAGCACAAATGTATGCACATGCTAAGGCACTCATCATAGTACAAAAAGAGAATAAATAGCTCACTATTGATAACAATAGGTTAATCAATGTTGAAAAGTAAAAGAACATCCTAGAACAAAGCATCCATCAGTTGAGAGAGAAAATAATGAGGATAAACCAAGACATGAGCCACATAGCAAGAGAGAACAAAATCCTCTCAATGAATAAGGTATGCATGATTAGAGAAAAATCGACTATTAAAATTAGCCCATGATAGAATGAAGCTATGAAGCCTAAATAGCACAAGGAACACTTCCATGACCAGGTGAGGATATATAAGTAGATCAATGGGAACGAGATCTAAATGATAAAGGCCAAAATCAATTCCATATCAGCATAGAATCCAAACTAGCAATCCATCTTGGATAGTTATGCCCATGTCCACCAAGAGGAAGTTAAAAACAAAGACCTACAAATAGAGGATTTGAAAGAGTACATGGGGTTAGCTAACCTTTGCTATGCTAACTTGACAATGTTAATAGCAAGCAGGCCCAGAAATAAACTAGAACAGCAAGTGGAAACCACATACGCACTATACAATGAATTTGTAGATTACAAAGATGCCTTACAGAAACATCAAGTGGCAAACTTTGCGTTAGAAGCAGTAAAGGCTGGCTACTAGGGGCAGAAAGATGCAGTAGCAAACCTAGCCAAAATATTGTTCAATTATCATGAATTACATGCCAAGGCCAAAGCATTCGAAGAGGATAGAAGATCATTTGTAGCATGGTACATCAAATCCAATCATATGTTTCCAAAATTGCCATGTCCATGGGATGTACCCACTCTTTCACATGTTGCACAATAGGCATGGATGGTACATGACCCAAGAAAAAAAGAGAAAAAACTTCAAGCACTCCTAAACAAATACAAATTCTTGAAGCCTAATTACAAGGGGAAGTAATTGATGGATAAGCCACCACCACTAGGAACTGCATAGGCTACATCAAGTTTTTTTTTGTTTTTTTTTTTTTTTGACAAAGTTATCCTATCATGTGTTGTGTCATTTTTGTACAACACCATTGTGACATAAAGTGTCAAGTAAATAATGTCATTTAAATCTACCTCCTAATTTTGTAAGGAACTCTATCCTCATTTTTTAAACTCAAGAATGAGTTTTCAGTCAATCGTGGGGGTATGATGAAACCAAGTTTTGAAGGACTACAATATCAAATATATAATATCATCCCTTTGATATCATAGCACTACCTACATTATTGTATATGTGATATCGTAAGATGCATGCCAACCTATAAATCTAATACTTAGGCACATGGATCTGAAATAGATTTCGATTCATAGTAATAAAACTCTTTCAATTTGTTTTCATGAGTTAGTCTTTAGTACTTAGAAGTGTGAATGCCCACAGTGTAGTGTGACGTAATGTATAGAGTCTTTATTCAAACATCTTGTACTTGGACACAAGTGTGACCAGTAATAAATATCAAGCTATTTCATACTATTGTAGCATTCTCCTAGTTTACTGATTTACTTAGAATAATGTTTACCATTTTCACATAGACTACTATTATTGTTTCCTTAGTTAATGTTTTACTATTCCATGCACCTTACTTTTACTATTGTTAATATGCAAAATGGATATGACTAATTTCGAGTGCAAAGTATGATCATTTTGTAACCCAATAGTATTATCACTTGGTTCACCCAGTGGCAAAGTACTTGGTAAACCCAGTAATGATTACATAAGCCCAAGGCGTGTACGATAAATCAAGAAGAAATATCCTCGCCATACGATAGGCTAGATTCATTTACTTTCTTAGAGTTAAAAATTACTTTCACTTTACCATGTATGCTAGGAGCCAAATGGCCAAACAACATCAACATATCATATACCTCACTATGAGCTAAACCATATATCTAGACTACACTAGCTCCACATGGAAAGACAACACTCTCAAACTTAAACCAATTACTAGCATATTCACATTGTCTTATCCATGGATTATAATCTGGTCGCACGTGAACACCTAGGACTTATATGGTTGTGTGTTAGATTACTCCACTGCTCATCATGGATGAAGATAATAATAGTCTTTTTATCTACACTAAGAAAACCTAACATCACAAGAATAGCTTCCATAACATATAATACTATAATTCCCTCAATCTTGATCATGACATATTCTTGCTTATTGTGTCAAAACTAGTACATTTCTTCATCATATTAATATATTTTGGTTCAAAGAGTTAGCCAAAATGGAAAATCCTATAATTACTCTTATACCTCCTATCGTACAAACTCTATGAATGATCCAAAGTTAAGTTTCATAATCACTCCATCCATTAGGGATTTGTCATGTATGGCCTCTACACATGCATTAAAAAGCATGATTTATCTACTCACTGCTAGGGTAGATGACACTGCAACTTCTACTTGTGCATACTATTGCATTTTTTGGGTTTGCAGTATAGGCTAATCAACTTCTTATTCCCATCCTAGGTCCTCTACATGAGACTATTATGGTTGGCCTTGTCCTTGTCCTCATCCTTTGCTTTTACTACATTCTCCATGTGACCTTTTCTCCTTAGGTTGTGAGGATCCTCCTCTCTAAAGAGCATATTTATATGACATTTGTAATCACCAAGGATTAATTGTTAGTATTTTAATAATTTTTATTATGATTTTTTCCCCTCATGATCCTTTGGATTGATTAAACTCTAAAAATTATAACATCACGAACATTAGCTAATTATGAAATATCATTCCCAAGGCTCTAGGGTAGTTAATTTCTTAAATTATTAATTAGTGACATCAAAATTGGCATCATAAAATTTTTTAAAATCTTCTATTAGGATCACCCATGATAATGAGCTCAACTTTCGAAGCTTAAGAATTTTGAAATCGAATTAATAATGCTTATGGTTTGGAAGTTATGGAACTTGGAAGGCTCTATGCTCTTGAAACAACAAAATATTCTTCCTCATTTGGAAGAAATGTGAAATATTCTAAGGTGATGTGTGCCTATATATAGAAGTTCACATTGGTGACATCTTAGCTATAACATTATAGCCCTTATGACATGGAAGACTTGTAGGTACAACATCGTTGCCCCCACAACATTAATGATGCTAGAAATGTGATTTTTCCTTAGTTTTTAACCTACATTTCATAATTTTCTCATGTTCTAAATATCCAAGGAATTCATGGGGCTTGCCAAATAAGAAAATAAGTCTTGCTTATGGATGAAATACTTGAAAATAATAAATCCTATGTTGTATCAATGTTTTATCAGGGTGGTATTAGCTAACAAATAGAAGAATTAATGAGACTATGATAAGATGCAATAAAAATCTTGAGAGAAGTTAAGGTTATAACAATGCATGAATGTTCTGGAGAGTGTCATAGTGGTCCTTCAAGCATGTGTCACATGTCTCTCTAGTCATAAAGTAAGACTAGTCTACAAGACCATGAGATTCTTGGAAGTAGCATATCTTTTGACATGGGTCACATGTCTTTCTAATGGTACCTCAAGAATATTTTATTTAGATATTAATTAATTATTTTAATTTTTTATCCTTACCATAGGACTACTTTTAGGTACAGGTCACATGCCTCTCTAGTGACATAATAAATCTTCTTGATGTTATACCCTTATCCATTCCTCTTGGTCATTTCTCCTTCCTTTTAGATGTGATGATCATGAGTAACTTTTAGTTTCTAAATATGATAATAATCACATCTCTTCCATGGTAAGAATCTCTTATTAATGGAAGTGAAGGGGTGAATGATGTAATCTCACTATTGTATGTAGTTACTTCTTCAATGATTTGATAACACAAAGCATAATTCCAATAACAAAGTTGATTCCTACATATGAGTGGCAACAATATTAACAAAAATAGACAATACTTGAAATGACTTAAATAAATTAAAAAATTATAAAAGAAATTATAAAATCAAAAGAAATTATAAAAAAAAATTTAAAATTTCCCTTAATTCATTCCAAAAGATCTCTCCTATGACTGAGTTTCAAAGGAGAGATGTAGAAAATGGAACTCATAGTAGCATGATTAGAAGTGTTTAATGAATTGGTCCCACAAGGTTCAAGAAATTACTTAATTTGTTGGATGTTGATCAAAATAGGCTTCTATGGATTCATTAAGTGACAAATCTCTAAGATGATAAACCTATAAATCACATGGACTATGTATGGTCCCTTATAGTGCATTTAAAATTTTTTATGTTCTAGTACATGATTTTGGTTATAGTAGAGAACTTTGTCTCCTAGTTAAAGGTCTAAGTGTTGATTTTTCAAGTTATGCCTTTGTTTACTATAAACTTTATGAATTTCATTATGCATAAAAGCAATCATTCAATTTTTTCTTAGCACATTTAGGTTCATTAATATTTCCTATTGTGTTGAGATGATGTCTAGCAATAAGCCAAACACAACATTAAGTGTATGCAATTCATCTTGTGTTGGTAGCTTAGGTAGTTTTCTGCACACTAGTTCATATGAAGAATAACCAATACAAATCTTAGACATAGATCTATAAGCCCATAGAGCATCATTAAGATTAGTGTTCCAATCATTTCTATATTTACTAATGGAACACATTAATATTTTAATTATCTCTCAATTAATGGCTTCTACCTATTCATTGGCTTCAAGGTAATATGATATATTCAACTTATATTCTACTCCTAATCATTTCATTATATTTTTGAAAGTTAGTCCTATAAAATAAGTTCCATTATTAGACATAAGTGCATAAGGAAAACCAAAATTATTTACCACATGTTGATCAAAGAATTTGAAAATAGTTTCTATAGTACAATTAGTTAGTATAGCTACTTGGGCTCACATAATATAATAATCCACAATTATAATAATGTACAATTTACCATTTGAAGAAGAAGTAATAGGACCCATGAAGTCAACTTCTCAGAGATTAAAAAGCTCTAGTAGTTATATCTACTATTGTAATCACTTGAACCTTATTAATATTTCACCATCACATTAGCACCATTCATAGAATTTTGTAAAGAAATATGCATTGTGAAAGAGAGTTGGCCAAAAATAACCAACAATGAAAATGTTGGTAGTCATTATGCTACTCATGTAGTGACCACCACATGGTTCATCATATGTGTTTTGGAGAAATCTTAGTTGGTTCTTCTTTGGTCCACATCAATGTACTAAGTTGTTTGTAAAGATTTTATAAAGGTTTCCCTCTGCTTCCATGAAGTGTTTAACTTAATGCAAAAATGGTTAAGTTCTATATTTATACTAGTCAGTAGGGATCTTTTCCTTCTTCAACTAGATGAGATGATTAGCAAAATGAGGAGTGGTTGCTTATGAGAAAATTGAGATAGCCTTGGTGAATACGGGTTCATCTAGAAATTGATCAAATAAATGCTTTTCATCAACATTGTTGTCCCATCTAAGTCTTGATGAATAATATGAAACATTTTTAAATCCATTTTTTTCTATCATTTTGATGTCAAACTATTGCAAGATCATCAACCATCAAATGATTCAGGGATTCACCACTAGCTTGTTCATTAAGAATTAGATCGCACTATGACTATTGTACGTAAAGATAAGATATTCAAGCACATAGTATCTAAAATTTTCAAGAACATATACCACTACCATCAATTCTTTCTCTATTGTGATGTAATTCAATTGTGGCCCAGTGATGTTTCTACTTGCATAATGGATGTAGTATGGATGCTTTTAATCATCTATCTATGTGATGCTGACTCCCATGGCATATTTGGATGCATCTATCATAATGTGGAATAGTTTATCTCAATTAGATTCTTATATAATTGGAGTTTCCACAAGCTTTTATTTGAGAAGCTAAAATGCCTTCTCATAATCGTCTATTTAGATAAAGGATGCATCCTCCTTTGTGAGCTCTACTAGTGGTTTAGAAATCTTGAAAAAGTTCTTAGTAAATAGTTGATAGTATCTTATATGTACAAGGAAAGACCTCACATCCTTTACTATTTGAGGTCTCTATGCGATTCCTTGAATTACTTTAATTTTTTGGGATTCACTTTAATACTTTTCTTTAATATCCTATGCCTCAAAACAATGCCTTATTGGACCATGACATGGCTCTTCTACTAGTTCAACTTTAGGTTCATTTCAACACACTTTGTTAATAATTATTCTAGTTAATCTAGGACCTGTTCAAAGTTAAAGTCATAGATGAAGAACTTATCCATGAAGAATTCAATACCATTTCTAATCTACTCTTGGAAGATGCTTAAGACTAACTACTAAAAGATAAAAGGAACATTACACAACCAAATAACATATTCTTGTATGTCAAAGTTCCCCATGAACATGTGACAATTATCTTGGCTTAATTTTCTAATGTAATCTAAATTTGGTTATATTGACTTTAATCATTCAAAAAGTTATAATACTTATGACATGCAAATATGTTAAGCATCTTATCAATGAATGATAATGGAAAGTGGTTCTTAAATAGTATCATGTTTGGTAAATAGAAATTAATGCAAATTTTCCATTGGTCTTCTTTCCTTATTACAAATACTAGTGCACTTACAAACTCAATATTCACAATACAGTAAATGAATCAAGCCTTTATGATTTTCTTAATCTTCTTCTTTACTACCTATTCTAGCACTGGATACAACATGTCTTATGGTTGATCTTGGGGTTTCACTACAAGGCTCATGTATATGCAGTGTTGACATATGCATGGAACAATTTCCTTAATTTCATCATAGGACCATGCAAATGATGTGAATCATTTATTTACAACTTCTAAGTACTTCTTATTTTTTTCTTGTGTTAGCTTCACATTGATTATTACCAATTTTTTATTTTTAAACAAAAATATTCTATTGATTTTCATAATGTTTTTAGCTTTATTGATTTAGACATAGGTTCTTCTATAATTTCTGACTCTCCCTAATTAGTATATTCCTTGTGTTGTACTTGGGTTACCTAGAAGAGCTATTATCTTATGTACCCATCTGATCTAGCTTCTCAACATATGAGTACATGAGTGCTCCTATTGGTTCCACACACATCATAGAATTGCAACTTTCATCTACCATCAACAACTTGGTATCTTCCTGCTTTGTGGTTTCTACATATAGGCACCTTTGGACATACACTTCTTCTTCACATGATATGCATATTGTGATAGTCCTTTACTTAACTATCTAAATTTTCTACATGTACTGGCACATTATATTACTATACAAAATGCATGAACATTTAGATAGTTAAGCAAAGGTACAACAATGCCATTCACACTGGGGTGCTTAGGTGCAACAATGCTCAAATAAAGATCCGTACACTCTTTGACTCCTACTGTGTGCACTTGGAAAATATTCTAACTCTAGAGAAAACAAACTACAAGAGCTTTGCTAATAATTAATGAAAAGACTAATGAATCATGTAACCAAGTGTTGTATTTATAGGCTAGCACACATCCCGCAATATCAAATATCCAATAATGTAGCCTAAGCTTCGATATCAAGGATTTGATATTAGGTTTCAACAAAATACAATTCATCATACCCCCATGACTAAATGAAAACTCATCCTTGAGTGAAAAAAAGGAGAAACTAGTTCTTTGCAAAATAATGGAATTATTCACTAATTAACTGACATAGAAACTAACTTAGACTAAACAAATAGACACTAAGTGCCCAAGCGTATGGATTTACAATCTTTTACAAAATTTGATGTTCATGAAAACAAAATTGAACACCCTCGCAAAAATTGACATCCAAATCCCTCTGGTAGCTTAAAAAAAAGGAAGAATATCAAACAGTCCTAAAGACATCCCATTGCATGGTCTCCTACTGCCTCCTCCTAAGGTTGTTTAGGTTGTTCACCTCTCCCAACTCTAAGTCGCTTGTCCTTCAGTTGGAATGATCCCACTTCCAATCCATGTTTCCTTATTAGTGTCATCTGTGATCACAATAGAATCAAGGGTTAGTATGTGATATGTAACTTGTAACATATAGGTATCCTATCTCTCTTGGGTAGTTACACTTAGCTAAGTTGTGATTATGGCAGATTTGATTATTTTAATATTTTAATATTATTAGATTTCTATGGCTACCAAAGTTTGTTGAAAGGTTTTACCCTCATAAATTGTTGATTTCAATATTATTTCATTAGTTAAACCTTTGTGGGAGTTAGAAAAATGTCAAAAAAATTCCATCAAAAACCTAGTGTGTGGGCCCCACAACGTAAAGCATACCTCTAGTAGCAATAGGACTAAAAAACAAAGGAAAAACAATGCCATGAACATGATGAAATTCTTGAAGGGGGTTAGATAATTCACAACAAAAGGAATTTTTTAGTGGAGAATATTATGAAGGAGTGCATTATTGGATGTCACTGATGGGGCATACAAAGGATTTGATCATGAAAAATGCCTAAGGATAAAGAACTTAACTAACCCAACCAACAAGTATGCAAGTGGATCCTTCCCAAAGTAGGTTCATTCCCTTAATGCTCTTGCACGCCTTCAAACCACAAAGTCTGTGGACCCCATGGTTGATTAATGGTTGTGAAAAGTTAAGGATTAAATCTGTAAGAATCTACCTACAAATTTTGACATATCAAACTAAGACATTGAACAAAACCATGAAAAATTTCGATTGAGGTGAATTATGGGAAGCAATGGTAGATGAAAGAGAAGGTGGAATGGAGTCCCAAATCATGGTCACATGAAGTCCCTTGTGGATCTTATGGTTAAGATGACCTGATAAAGTCCATTCTTAGTCTAGATCAAAACCAACCACTTCCAATGACTTTGCATCAATACTCTAAGACAAATCCACTTCCTCGAGATACAAGAATGCTTCCACAAATCAATCATGATTCCTAAAAGAGAAGAAAAGAGAAGCATGAAGCAAAAAATTGCCTTAGTTAAAGGGGACCTTTAGGCATGGGTAACATGTCTTTCTAGTCCCATAACCAATGCTTGTAGCCCATTATTAAGGCTAAGGGATGTGCTTTGAATTCCCATCATTTTTTTTTTGAATTTTATATTTTTATGATTTTTGGATGGGAACCACACCATGCAAAGACTTTTAGCTTCATGTTATTGGTCAACAATGGAATAGCAAGAGATCCATGAAAACACTCATGCACTTAAGAGGGTAGGCAAGTATAGAGAGCATCAAATCCCCTTGAAGTCACACCCTTATCAATCCATGTAATCCTTCCCAAGTTTAAAAACTACTAAGGTCAAAATTTCATTAAAAGTTTCATTAAGGAAGGAACCTCATATTTCCAAAATAAGGAAACCATAATGTTTGTGTATGGGTGGATGACATGAACTCACTACCTATTTCATGAAAAATAAACCATGTGTTAGTTATCAATACCAAAATTCAAAGATAGAATCCAAACATTAACAATCAAATAACATTATAGTATAAACCACCATCAAGTAGCTTATAGAGCACTATCCTATTGGCAATAAAGGAAAACAAGACAAAGAAAACACAAGAAAAACTCAAGCCAAATAAAGTAAACTATAGAAAAAATTGTAAAATGTGTAAGAAAGAGAAAAATGTACTAATGATGTTGTGAAACAAAAAATGGTATAAAATGAAAAGATGTAAAAACAAAAGAGTGTAAAGGTAAAAAGAGTAAAAATTGAGGAGCCACTTTGTATGATCAAAATAGATGGTTGTCTCCCCCATGACTGAGTTGGAAGGAGGATATCCAAAATACTAATCATGCTTGTCCATCCGAGGTGGTGTTGCGGTCACTAGCTTTCTTAGACTCATGGAACTTATTTGGGCTTTCAAGTTTGTAGATCAACATGGCCCCAATAGGAAAGGTTTCATAGATGATGTAAGAACCTTCCCATAACGTTTGGAACTTAGTTCTTTATGGCATATGTGTGGGGTTCCAATAAAGGACCTTATCTTCTAGATGAAATTTTACTTTCCTTATTTCGAGGTCATGGTGTTACTTGTTGAATGGCTTGTGTAACTCATTAGATAACAAGGCTACCAATCAACTTTTTTCTAGAAAGTTGAGGTTCATTAGTGTTTATTTTTGTGCTTGAATTAGGTCAAGGTTAAGGTCACAAGCTATTGAAAGTGTACAAAGCTCAGACTAAATAGGAAGAGTTGGAAGTTTTTGGCACACGAGCTCATAGGGAGAATAGTCTATAGGGATTTTCCAAGTGGAGAAATAGGTCCAAGGGGCATCATTGAGTTTTGTGCTCCAAACTCTCCTATATTTGCTAACTATTCTTGTTAAGATCTTAGTGATTTCCCTATTTTTTACCTCTACTTGACTATTGGCTTAGGGGTGGTAGGGTGTTGTTAATTTATGTTCTACCCCTAGGAGTTGCATGAGCTTCTAAAAGGTAGTTCCTGTAAAGTGAGTACCATTATCAGAAATAAGTGCATGTGACACACCAAATCTATTTACAACATGTTGTACAAACTAAGTAGCTATAAAAGATGTACAATTGGTGATAGTTGCTACTTATACCCATTTCATATAATTGTAAGCAGTGACTATGATGTACACCTTTTCATTTGACATGGATGTGATGGGACCCATGACGTCAATGCCCTAGATGTTAAAGGGTTCCAATGGTTGGATCCACTACTGAGGATCCTCTATACGAGCGATCATTCCACCATCATGTTGGTAGCGTTCACAGGAGTAGATGAATTGGTGAGTATTCCTAAAGAGTGTTGGCCAATAATATCCTACCATGAGGATCTTAATGGTTGTGCATCTCCTAGCATAGTGGCCCCCACAAGACCCTCATGAGAATCTTGGAGAACATGCAGTTAATCGATGTTAAGAACACACCAACGAACCAGGCCATTAGCACACAACTTGTGAAGATGTTTATTGATGTCCATGAAGTGTTTCACCTGGTGAAGAAAATGTTGTTTCTTCTTGTGGTACAAATTTTGTGGCATCTCCTAAGTAAGAATATAGGTGAGAATGGCAATGTCCTAGTTAGGCTCATTAGGCACTTGTTCATCTATAGCATCAGCAAAGAGAAGTTCATCAAGAAATTGATTAGAAAGTGGGCTCCCCTCCTCTTTGTTATCCAATATGAACCAAGATAAGTGATCTACAACCACATTCTCAATTCCCTTTTGATGTACCATCATAAGATCAAATTCTTGCAAGATCACAAGTCATGGTATGATATGGGGATCACCATTGGTTTGTTCATCAAAACCTAGATTGAACTATGGTCTATGTTCATGAACACATTGTATCCAAGCACATAGTGCTTGAATTGTTTCATGGCATACACCACCACCATCAATTCTTTCACCATTGTGAGGTAGTTTAGCTGTGCACCCACAATACTTCAACTCATGCAACAAGTGTAGTAAGGATGTTTCTGATCATCTAACTACATGAGAACAACCCCCAAGGCATAATTTCATACATCTATCATAATGTAGAATATTCTGGACCAATCAAATTCTTGTAGAATTAGAATTTCTATAAGCTTCTACTTGGATTGCTAGAATTCCTTCTCACATTTCTTGATCTAGATGAATGAAGCATCCTTCTTTGTAAGTTCTACTAATGGTATGGCGATCATAGAGAAATCCTCTATAAAGTGTCACTAGTAGCTAATGTGACCAAGGAATGACCAAACATCTTTAACAATTTTTGTTTGATGGGTAATTCCTTGGATGACCCTTATTTTCTCAAGGTCCACCTTAATCCCTTTTTCAAATATTCTGTGCCCCAAAACAATGCCTTCCTATACCATCATATGGCTTTTTTGCTAGTTAAGCTAAAGGTTTTTCTCCATGCACCTTCTTAGTACTTGCTCAAGGTGATCTAGGGCTTGCTCAAATGTTACACCATAGGTGGAGAAGTCATCCATGAAGACTTCCACCCTACTACCAATGTGTTGTTGAAAGATGCTAAGGATAAGGTGTTGGAAGGTTGTAGGGGCATTTCATAGATCAAATGGCATATTTCTTTATGAAAAAGTCCCCCAAGGACTTATAAATGTGGTTTTGGCTTGATCCTCAAGTGCAATCTAGATTTGGTTATAGTCACTATAACCATTTACAAAGCTATAGAAGCAATGCCCAGAAATGGTGTCCAACACCTGATCCACAAATGGCATGGAAAATGATCTTTTTAAGTTGTCATGTTCAATATCCTAATGTCAATACAGGCTTTCCACTTACCACCTTTCTTTGGCACTATCACAAGTGGGCTAACCCAGTCGCTATCTACAATGGGATAGATGAACCTCACCTTGAGGAGTTTTTCAATCTCCTCCTTAATGATCTACTTGATTTTGAAATTTAATCATCACTGTAGCTACCTCTTTGGCTTCATGAAAGGATATATATAGATGCAGTGCTAGCATATCCTAGGATCAATCCCAGTGAGTTTAGGATATGACCAAGCAAAGGTTATTGGCCATTTGTTGGTCACCTTCAATAGCTTCTCCTTTTGTTTAGAAGCAAGGTCAACATTGATTATCACCAACTTTCTATTATTCAAAAAATCATATTCCATGCCAAGAAGTAGAGTTTTCAACTCTAGGGGCTCCTATATAAAGCTCTTAGGAATTTTCAACTCTCCCTAATAAGTATCATTGGGTTCATTAGAGAGTTAGTGATGGATCTACTCCATCTCATCCATGCCTTCAACATAAGCACTCATCAAGCTCTCATTTAGTTTCATGCAAATTGTTGAGCTACTATTAGGATTAGTTATCAGCCACTAGGTGCCCTCTTATTTTGTGGCTACTACATATAGGCACCTTTGGATTTTTGTCTCATCTACATACTATCTACATGCTATGATTAATGTACTTTTTATGGACCATAGTTTCTACACACAATTGCACCTTGTATCACTATACGTGATGCATGGAACTCTCTTCTTCTCTATCTTCCTAAATGCATTTTCCTTGGAAATCTCTAAGAAGAGGTCTCTGATTCCCAGTCATGCATCAATGGTGCTTAACTAAGCCCTTCCCATGATAATTGAAAAGTTTCCCTTGTAGTTATCAACATATATCATCAAGAATTTAGCAAGATAGGACCACCCATAGATAGTGGTTACAATATCCTCCACCAATCCAAAGGGAACAATGATGGATTGGTTTGCTAACTCAAGATGAATGTTGCTCTTCTTGAGTGAAGGCAGGTTCTAGGTTGTGTACATCTCATGAGAAATTATATTTAAAAATTCAAAAGAGCCTTGCAACGCTCATTCCCAATGATTTGCAAATAGATGAGGAAACTCCCAGGATCATATCTTTTTTTTGGAAAGGTGGATAGCCTTTTCCAATCAATTACCGCATGGGTTAACATGACGGTATGCCCTAAGGGAGGTGGTTATTTTGAAGGGAACTCAAATTATGTAGATGTAGAGGATGAGGGAGAAGTAGGGAAATCGACTGCATATGTCTATGAAAGCTTTGTAGGACTATTGATTTGAAAGAATGGTATTTTTTGCTATATACATTCTAAACCACTTGGCTGAGGTGCCAGTTGTAACTTAACAACCCTGGTGGTGTTACGTTGTTGTGGCTAGGATGAAATATCACCTTGCATTGATGGAGTAGGTGGTAATTAAGTTAAGGATGGAGGGACATGTGTGAGAGGATAAGGAAGAATGTAAGAAAATGGGGATTCCCATCTTGGAGATTAGGCTCTATAGTATTCAAGAGGGTAGTAGTGATGTTGGAATGAAGCATGACTGGAAGACTCATGCAGAGACATGGGTTGCTAAACATAGTACCCATAGGGATTAGGCTACCAATAAGGGCACTACTATCATGGTGGTAACATCCCCCATGACTATGGATGTTGTCCCTGATGGTATTGCTCATAATATTATGGTAGAGCTCCACTTGGATAATAGGCTTACTATAGATGAAACTACCTTGGGTTGCCTTATCCTTAAGGCAACCTTCTAGGTGCTTACATTCTCACTATTCTAGGATTTAAAGCATACACCCCAGACTCTTACAAGTGTGACAAAATGGGGCAACATCCCTTGGGATGTTCATAGTGGTAGATATCACATTCATCATCATCATCTAATTTAGAGTCCACAACCTCCTCTACTATAGCAACATTACCCTTATCTCTTTGGTGGACATGTTCAACTTCCTTCCCTCTCCTATGACTACAATCACTACTTTGCTCTTTGGATTCCTCTTTTATTTTTAGAGTGGTTTGGAACTTCTCATCCAAATAGTCCCACATTTTTTCTACCATGGCTAAAATTTCAAAAATAGATTTTTCAATCGATAAAGTTTTTCATTACACCACCTCATCAAGTGGTTCCTCCTCCTTATTGTCACATAACTAAACTTCCCTTTTCTGATGAAAGGGTCCAAGTTTTACTCCTCCGCACTTTCCCTTTTCCTGAACTCTCCTTCTTCATTAGCAACTTGCTCTATTAGCCTTTGAATCTGATGGACCCTATATTCTGAAAGTCTCCCTTGGACATAGATCTAAAGAGTTCTTCTTGTTTCTATATGCAGCCCATCTATGATATGGTAGAGCTACTCCCTTTGACAATAAACATGATCAAGAAATTGATGCAAAAGACAATACTACTTATCCATGGCTACATCCAAGGGTTCATGTGTTCCTTGTTTCCAACCTTTGATCTACTTTCTCAAGTTGGACACTCGAGAGTACATTTAATACTTATCATTGAAGAGATCAAGCATTGTTCTCCATCTATGGGTTGATTTTGGCTCCGTGGACCAATACCAACTTTCAACTTATTTAATGAGCATCCTTATGAACAACTTTAATTTTTGTCATTCATTCTCCACGTTCTATAAGGCATAAGCATTGTGAAAGGCTTAAAGATGATTCTGTGGATCTAAGTTATATTCCCCTTCAAACTTAGGGATATTGTTCATATCCAACTATTTAATTCTACTATCTTTTACATGCCTTGTTGGAATTCTCACTACCTTTATGATGTTTAGCATATTTTGAGTTGCAAGAAAAGGTGCAGCATGGTCATAGCCTCTATGATGGCTATGATGCCCATGATGTCCTTTGCTTCCCTTTTTTTCATGGTAGTAGGCCTCCCATGATTGCCCATGTTCCTGATCTCAATTGGTTCAAAAATCCCTACGATCATCTCTATCTTGTCGATCACCTCCATCATGGCCACATCCTCTACAACTTCAATCAAAGCTAGAGAAGGAAGAATAGGATGTCAAAGATGAAAAGGAAGGAGAATTAGCATCACCACAGTGCCTACCACATCCTTTTCTATGTTCATGGCCATGATCATCATCATGATGCTTATCCTCATTCCTACCATGACTCCCCCCTTTGGATCCCCCATGATCAGCAAGTATACCCTACACCCAACCATATGAATCACTAGTTTTCACTCAGTGATATGGTCGAATTCTATAGAATTTAGCTCTCTAAATACATTGGTTTCTAGGAGGTGAATCTAATCATTGCAATCATTGTCTTCTTAGTTCCACTTGTGAAGTATAACTATATGGTTAAGTGTAACTGAGACATCTAATTTTTATCATTTTATCTTTTATGGCTTAATCACCT
This sequence comes from Gnetum montanum, assembly GCA_015680685.1. NCBI lineage: Eukaryota > Viridiplantae > Streptophyta > Gnetopsida > Gnetales > Gnetaceae > Gnetum > Gnetum montanum. Next base: position 238,303 of record MNCI01030629.1, on the reverse strand, counting down.
AAGTGCTGGAAAAAAAGTATATTTAATATGTAATTAATCTAATTAATCTAGTAACTAACTAACACTTAACTAATCCTAAGATAGGCATTTGTTCCCACTTTCCGTACACATCATGAACATGTTATAGTACCAATGGGTTACCAAGTGTTAAGCTCTACTGGGATTACAAAAAGTTAAACATATGCTCAAAGTGGTTGTGCTTATGTTTGCTATTTAATCGACATTAATTACTTATTTAAAATTCATTAAAATAAATTACATTAATATTAAATGCATAAAGAAACATTAATCTATTCCAAGTGCTGCAAGGTTTATCAGAAAGTTCATCATTATTGTCATTCACACTAGGGTGCTTACGTACAACAATGCTCGAATAAATATTTATACACTCTTTAACACCTATTGTAGGCACTCGAAAAATATTCTAACTCTAGAGAAAACAAACTACAAGATCTTCACTAAAAACTAATCAAAATATTAATGAATCATGCATCCAATTGTTGTATTTATATGCCAACATGCACCCGTGATATTAGATATCTGATAACGTACCCTGAGCTCTGATATCGGAGATCCAATATCAGGGCTCAACAAAATATGATTCATTAATGGCCATAAATTCTTACATAGGTTTAGGTAAACTAGCAAGTTTGAAAAATGAATACTTTAAGGGCTTACACTTAGAACCACTAGAGATGTTACCTTCTTGCATGTTTATAGCTTGGGTAACATTCCATTATTGTGACTATGAAGGGATTTTACTTTGCATAGATAGAGTAAATAGTAAAGAGTTAGAAGCATATGGTTGGTTGTGTTGGTGAGGATGAGAAACATATGATAGAGATTTGGTCCATGAAGTGGAAGAAATAATGAGTAGAAGAATGGGCAATAGAGCCACTTGGTAACATAGGATGCTGAAAACAATGTTCATAAGAATTAGATTACCTAGAGGGGAACTACTGCCTTAGTGATATCATCCACCATGACTATGAATTTTGTCACTATTAATGATAATATTCTTAAGGTTGTGATGGATCCCCACTACAATAGTACTAATATTAGTAATAGGTCATTCAATAGTTGTCTTAAGGGTAATGCAACCACCTCAATGTTTACCTTTTGACAAATTTTAGGTTTAATTTATATGCTCCAATCTCTTGAAGATGTGACATTACTAATTAATAACCCTTAGGATATTCATATTAGTATATGTCACAATAATCATCATCAAAATTTGAGTCACCAACCTTCTTAATTACAACCATTTTCTATTGTTACTAGTAGTGTTTCCTTCTTGTGTCTTCCTTATTTCTTTTTTCTTTGTCCTTGGCTCTACCCTACTCTACTTTCTTCTCCAAAAATTTTTGGATCAGTAAGATTTTTTGCTAGATCACCTCTTCTATCAATGCCTCCTCTTCTAGTTCACAGAGATGAAAATTCTTTTTACGAAGAGATGTCTCCCTATTATACTTCTTTGCACTTTTTCTTTTATTTAGCTCTTCTTGTTCAGCTACATGATGAATCAACTATTCAATCGAATGAACTCTCATCTCTAAAACTTTCCTTTGGGAATAAACCCCAAGAATTTATCTAGTTTTATTCTAGAGTTCATCTATGATTTATCGTAGTTGTTCCATTTAAAAGAAGCCATGACATGGATATCAATTTAACATAGATTAGCATTTTCCCAAGGCTACATCAAGGAATTTAGGATTACCTTGTCTTCATTCTTAAATCTACTTCCTCAAGCTGGGCAACTTAGAATATGTTCGATACTTATCATTGAATAGCCTCTAGCATTGTATTCTACCTTCTAATGGCTTCTAGTTCTAACAACTAATACCAACCTTCAGCTTCTTTATTAAGATTCATTAGAAATAGCTTCAACTTTTGCCATTCATTCTCAATGTTTTCCAAGGTGAAAGCATCAGGAAAGGTCTATATATGATGTTGCAAAGCAATGTTGTAACCTCCTACAAACATGGAGATGTTGTTCATGCTTATTCAAATCAATAGTTCCTCTAATTCATTTATGACACTCAATTACTATTCTATGTATTATGAGGCAAACTTGCAAGAGTCTTAACAAAACTCTTATAGTTTTTTCATATAATACTTAAAATAGTCATCCAGTACCTACAGCATGGTTTGTAGTTTTCCCTTGTAAAAACTTAGAATAATCATCAAGTGCTTATAGCATAGTTTAAAGTAATTATCTTGAATCTTTATTTGAGTTCCTTTTACCTAAATACATTTCATGACTGCTAATTCCATTTCAACACTTTGACTTAGTTTAGGTTTGCCTTTAATGCAATTTATTCCTAATGGATACTTAGCTTAATGCTTACTATTCTGCACACTTAGTTAATTGTTTTTATTTAATTATACATTAATTATGTAGAATAAGAATGACTATGTTTAAGTATAAACACCTTAACATTTGGTAATCACAACAATGTATCACTTAGTGTGTTCGAAAGTGGACATAGGATAACTTAGAAATGTTAGTGTAAGTTCAGGATGTGTATGATAAGATGGGGTTCGATAATCATCACATAGGTTGGATTAGATTTACTTTTAGCACTTAGTTTAATCTAGATTTACTTTTCTCCATGCTTCAGGAAATTCCTCTTTATTTTTATCCTATTATAAAGCTCTAGAAGCAATGTTGAATCACTTGGAAAAGTTGAAAAGATGTTTCCTTTGGTCTCATGTTAAAGAACACAATCTCCACTCAATTAATTGGGATCATCTCTATCATCAAATATAGGAAGGAGGATGGGGTATTTGGCACCTACACCACATTAATTTCACATTACTTGGGAAGCTTATTTAGCAACTCTACCTTGGAGACAAACCATGGATTCAAGTAATGTAAGCCCAATACCTTTATAATAATACTTTGTTTCATAATTCTCTAACCATTATAAGAGTAAGTCCAACATGGTAGAGCTTTGAAAAATTAAGGTCTTGGTTCTAACAGAATATTAGAATTCAAAATCAGATTGTACAATGGGATCACTTGGCTCAATATAAGCTATGTGAGACCTATACAAGCCTTACACTAGGTATCAAAGACCCCATAAAAGAGTCATGGTGGCATGATGTTATTATTCCCAAATGAAAATTTTTTATGTCTAAATGTTTACATGGTAGATTACTAGTGAAGGTGCTTCTTTTTCATAAAGGCTTGATTGATGATAGCACTTGTACACATTGTGGGACTCTACCAAAGACCATTGACCACTACCTTTTTAGCTATCTAGCTACCCAATACTTATGGAATGAGCTTATAGGCTTAATAGGTGCACGTTGGAGGTGGCAATACCTATATGATTTACTAACTCAAACCCCTCAAAGCTAGGATAAATGGAAGAGGTGTAAACACAAAACCCTTGCAGCAACAACTCTACACACAATGTGAAGTTCTTGCAACCAATGCATTTTCCAACATGAATGGTGTGATCTAACTTTATTTGCTCGTCATTTCTTAGCTAATTGTTCCAACATTTTAAATTTTTATTAATGTTCTTAATCTTTCCATGAATTATTAGCTGTGCCCAGACCACTATAGAACTAGGTTTTCCTTTCCCTCAAAAAAAAGTTTAATCTAGATTAAATTTTGATATTTTTATAATATTTTAGTCATGACCTATATAACATTGACATCATATTCCTCAATCATATGTAACAATATGCACTAAGAGCTACATGACTATAATTAGAAAGAAAGTAACCTATGATTGAATGCATAACCATCTCAGTTTCCATGTTAGTTGAGTCCATGAATTATGATCAAGTCACTTACATGCACTCATGATTTGTATGATTGAACATTAGGAATCCTCACAACTCATCATTAGCGTTATTACTGGTGATTAGTACTAATGAATCTAGATAGTTAAAATTTTGCATGATTGTTTTTTGAACTTAAATGATATACCATTGATAAAGAATATTATTTTATTCAAGACATACATATTAATTTCAAGATATTTTCTTCTTGTAGGGAAGATTCCCCACATGTTTATGATTCTAACAAGGGATATGACAAAATAACAAGAAGTAAGAATCAAGTACCCTTCAAGTAATGATAATCTACCAACATCTAGATCTTTATTATATGAACTTTTCTTTTATACTTTACCAAGATGATCAAATAAGATGTAGGCACTTGGATGGCAATGTAGTGTTACCACTCCATCATTCAATGCCATTAATTCTCATGGTAGCATTGATTAAAGTTGAACTATAAGCTACTTCCATGGACTACAAGGTAGTCAATGAGATGTCTAGGTGCTATGAACCTATCGAAGTCCAATGCAAAAAAGATCATTTCATCAAAGTATGCCATGAAGCTGCTAAGTTAAAGAGGAACAATGTTCTCTTAACATCATAGTCAAAAAAGAAGGACATAGAATATTAGTAAGATAAAATGAATCACCAAAATTCTTCTTCTTTGAATATGAATTAGATGATAAATTCATGGCTATGCTCAATGTTGACTAGCAATCAAGGAAGAAGAAGAAATAAACTGAATATGAGGAGGAGCTTAAGCAGGCCCTCAAAGAATAAATGCATAGGTTACAAAAGAAGGACAAGCCATCGTGACTCTTTAGGTTCTCATCATCTTCATCATCATTATTATCAAGCTCTAAAGAGGATGAGCATGGACATGATAAAAAGGGAAATGATAGACAATTTGATGGAGATGATAGATGATTTGATGGAGACGATAGAAATTTGATGGAGATGATAGAAAAGACCATCATAGAAATGGAAGCAAAGATGATGGGCAAGACAAAGACACAAGGCACAGACCTAAATGAAGGCATAGCAAGTAGCATAGAATGGGACATTTTCATGACAAGGATCATGTTGAATAATATGATCATGATGAATGTCTCCTTACTACTAGGACCATGATCAATACCAAGGAGCTTATGAACATACCAATGGGATAGTTGAATCAAATGACTAGATATGAATAACATCCTTAAGTTTGAAAGAGGTTATAACATTGATCCACAACATCATTTGCAAGCCTTCCATGATCCCTATGCATTGCAAAACATTGATAATGAATGGAAATAGTTGAAGATGTTTCCTAGGGTACTTATTAAAGATGCTTAAAGTTGGTGCGAGTCCTTGGAGCTAGAATTCATCAAAAGGTGGAGTATAATGCCAGAGTTATTCAATGAAAAATATCAAACATACTCCATGGTGTCCAATTTGAGAAAGAAAACTTAATAGTGGATAGAAGGCAATAATGAGTCCCCTGATGCAATCTTGACTAGGTATTATTTTTTGCTACATTGATGCCTAGGCCATGGATTTTGTTAAAGAGAGCAATTAAGGCACATTATAGATGGACTCAAGAACAAAACTAAAGAGACCCTTGGGTTTTATGCCCAAGGAATATTATCAGAGATGAGGGTTCATCAAATCCAAAAGGTTGATTAATTAAGTAGCAAAAGAAAAAAGAGATTTTAAAATGAAAGTACAAAAAAGACTCATCTCCCTATAAAAAGAAGACTTGTCTTTATGAACTAGAAGAAGAAGCACCATTGCAAGAGATGATCAAATGAAAAAACCTATCAATCCAAAATTCTGTCACTAAAATTTCAATTAAGGTTAACAAAATGTAAGACTCCATTGATGAAGAGTTTTAATTAGCATTATAGATTATGAAGGAAAGAACAGAGTAGGAAAGAGCTAGAAACAAAGACAAAAGAAAGAAGAAAGACATAGAAAGTGAATACTACTAGAAAAAAGGAAAAGCAGTTGTAGTTAAGGATGTTTCATGCTCATATTCAAATTATGATGATTATGATAGATGCTAGTATGAGCAACCTAAGGGTTGTTGCTTAGTTATGCCACATCTTCAAGAGTCTATAACTTATGTCTTAAACTTGAAATTTGTCAAAAGAAAAACACCCAAGGAATCGTCCTATCCTCAAGGTAACTATTAGTACCCCTATCATAATAATATTATTATCCTAGTGAGGCTTCATTGAAACCTTAAGAGAACTAGCAACAATAATGGCAAAACCAATTGATGAAATGTGTTTTTCATCTACTCTAACATCGAGTATTCAACATCAAGGTCTTGATGCAACATTAGGTATTCAATGTTAGGGGTATATGCTAGCTTATAAATATAGCACCTAGGCTCTTGATTTGGTAGTCAGTTTTTAATAAAAGTAGTGAAGCTCTTACAATTTATTTTTCCTAGAGTTAGAATATTTTCTGAGTGCCTGCAGAAGGATTCTAAGTGTGTACGATTCTTTGTTCGAACACTAATGTACTTGAGCACAGCAGTGTGACAGGAATAAAACAAACTCTTTTGAAAATCTTTGTAGCACTAAGAATAAATTAATGTTTCTTTTAATGCACTTTACTTTAATGCATTTGAATTAAGTAATTACTTTCCAATAGTTAATGAACATAAGCACAACCACTTCAAACATACATATAGTACTTGGTAACCCATCAATACTTAATGTTTGGTATCCCATCAACACTATATGTGTTCAAGACGTGACTAGGAAAGTAGGGCGGTTACTTGTGTTAGGCTAGTTAGACAATAAATGAACTAGATCTTAAATTTCTCTATCTTTCATTCTTTTTATAGGTGACTAAACTCATAAAAACTAAAATAAGAAAAATCATGTACCTCAATTACACTTAAACCATACCCTTAAGCCTCACAAGTGTAGTTGGGAAGACAACAAACATTTTCAATGCCCATTTCACTTTTTAAAAAAACTAGTGTACTAGAGAACTATAGGTCCATGGAATTCAACCAAATCACTCATAAATGCCTTAGTGATTCATATGGTTGGGCATAGGGGTACCTCACCACTCATCATTGGTGACGTTGCCATGGACCTTTTGGCTATTTTGTGCACTATCTAGGATTTAGTGAAAATTATTTAAATCATTAGAATGAACCTTAGAGTCACATCAGATTTTGAGATTACTACAACAAACTTTTAAAGCACACTGTATTTTTATCATCTAATTGAAATGTCTTCTTCTCACAAGAGCACTTCTCTACCCAAGTCTAATGGAGTTTATCAACCAATGCCTTAGAAATATTGAATGTTATATGCTCATCCTAATGAGTATATACCTAATTTCACCTTCATCCTACATCAAGATGAACTGATACAGTGGCGTGACATGGAGGGCAACATTATGTTGCCACTTGATCGATCTATTCCTACAATGCTTTACCAAGTCCTTATCTATCATCAAGAACATCATGCTAAGTATGTTGTGAAAGACAATGATGCCATGGATTATCATCCCATTGAAGTACAACATCTCCAGGATTGATAGCTAGAACAATCCTATGAATCTGCAAAGGGAAAAAGATTTAACAATTCTCCATTTTTACCAGTACCAAAATGATCGTGGGGAACCCTTTTCTGGGGGTTTTCCATTCAGTGAAATTCCTCTCTTTAACTTCAATGATAGAGATCAAAACCAGAACTTGCAGTCCACAATTCACAATCCTAGTTTTGGTAAGAATGAATCCAATGACAAAGAAGGATCCAAAGAGGCAAGTCAAGGCAACGTTGCAAACAAGAAACAAGATCATGATCGTGATCACAATGATCGAAGAGGTGGTATCATGCACCATTATGGTGCTAGTCCTCCTTCCTCTTCACCTTCATCATCATCATCTTCTTCTTCTTCTAGCTCTGATTGCAAGCAAAGGAGGCAAGATCATGATGGAAGTGACCAAAATGACCGATTAGACCGAAATGATCGAAATGACCATTAAGGCAAGAACAAGGGCATGGACATTCAAGAGAGGCACATCACCATGAACAAAGGGGTAGTAGAGGGCATCGTAGGGATGATCAAGGCCTCGATGAGCCTTTACTTGCTACTTGAAGTATGCTTAATATTGCAAAGGTAATACAAATTCCAATAAGGTAGGTGAATGATAGCTGTATCAAGAGGCTAAACATGAACAATATTCCTAGATTCGAAGGGGGATATAACTCTAATTTGCAAAACCATCTCCAAGCTTTTCAAGATGCATGTGCCTTGCAAAATATAGAAAATAAGTGGCAAAAACTTAAGTTGTTCCCAAGGATACTCAGCAAAGAAGCACAAAATTGGTATTGGTCCTTAGAGCCAGAATCTATCAGACAATGGAGTACCATGCTTGAGTTGTTTAATGATAAATATCAAACATACTCCAAAGTGTCCAACTTGAGAAGGCAAATCCAAGGATGGAAACAAGGAGCACACGAACCATTAGATGCCACCATCAATTAATATTATTCCTTGATGCACAATTGGATCAACTTCATCACATTGTAGATAGGCTTTGATCAGAAACAAGGAGAACCCTTGGTGTTTATGCCCAGAGGCAACTATCAAAATTAAGTGTCCATTGATTACAAAAAATAATCAAGCAAGTAGCTAAAGAGAAGGGTGAACTAAGAAAAAGAGAAAATGCAGAAGAGTATAACCATGATCCTTCCATTCGCAAGAGGGAGGTTTGATTTTGTGAAAACAACAACGAATCCACATCTGATGAGGTGGTAAATAGGAAAACCTTACCACTCCAAAAATTTTAATCTAAAATCATAGCCAAGGTTGATTAGGTATGGAACTCCATGGATAGTAGATTTCAAGTTATCCTAAAAATTACTAAAGAGTCCAAAGAACAAGGTAGTGAGCATGAGTGTAGGAGGTGCACAGAAGTTGAACATGCCTATCACAAAGGTGAAGGCAAGATTGCTACAGTAGAAGAAGTTGCAAAAAGTAAATCAGCTGATGATGATGGAAGTGATGTTTGTCAGTATGAACATCCTAAGGGATGTTACCCCATTGTGTCACACTTACCAGAGTCTAGGTTGTATGCTTTGAATCCATGACTAACACAAAGGCAAACATCCAAAAGATTACCTTATCGTCAAAGGTAATTTTAGGTAGTTCCACCAACAACAACAATATTATCCAAGTGGAGCTCCACCGCAACCATATGAGCAATATCAATAGTGGTAGCAACCACAATCATGGGTGCTAACACCACCAAGGTAGCAATACCCTTATCATCAACCTAATCCATATGGTTACTATGTTTAACAACCCCTATCTCCATGTGACTCCTCTAGTCATGTATTTACTTTCTAGCTTCACTACCACCCTTCTGATTATTATTTAACTTATTTTCCACATGAAAGAAGGGATGCCACCTCTTATCCTTATCCTCCTCTTGTCCTTGCACATGTTCCTCCTCCACCAGCACAGCTACCACCTACTCCACCTATGAAGGATGAACTACAGGTTTAATTACAACAACGCAGTGCTACTAGGACCGTTAACCTACAATCAATTAGTCAAACAAGTGGTTTGAATACTCAATCAAAGAAAATACCTTTCTTCTGACCACACAATGTGCCTAAGCCCTCACATGCACCTACAATTGACAATCCTATCCCTATATCCTCCTCTGTATCAAACACCTTCGAGTCCCCCTTCAAACCAAAATCTACCTAGGATCCATATTGTACTGCTTACTCACACTGTATCTGATTGGGTCCATGTTGGAAACCTTCCTAGGAAATTAGCCAATCCTAGAAGTCCTCTCATTTATTTGCAGATTGCTGAAAATGAATCATGCAAGGCTCTTCTCGACTCAAGTTCTAGTATCAATTTGATCTCTCATGAGATCTATACAACATAAAACCTACCACTTCTCAAGAAGAGCAACATAAGATTAGAATTGGTAGACTGGTAAAAGACATTGTCACCACTATCTATGGGTGGTTTTCTCCTGCTAACTTTCTAGTAATCAAAGTGGAGAACTACAAAGGGGATTTTCTAATCATCATGGAAAGGACATGGCTTAGCACTGTTAATGCCAGAATAGGTATTAGAGATCTTTCTCTAGAAATATCTAAAGAAAATGCATTCACAAATATATAGAAGAGGAGAGTTCCATGCATTGCATATAGTGATACAGGGTGCAATTGTAAAAACTCTGGGCCTTAAAGCAAGCATCTATCTCTACATGTAAGTAGTATGCACCAGAAGTAAAAATCCAAAGGTTTCTATATGCAGTAGCCACAAAATATGAGGGTACCTAATGGCTAACCACTGGTTTTAAAAACAACACACTTTGCATGGAACCAACTGAGAGCCTGACCTAAGCATATGTTGTGAGCATGGATGAACTAGAGCAAGTTCATCACCAACTCTTTAATGATACAAATGATGATACTCACTAGTAAGAGTGGGAAATTCCTAAAAATTTTAAGTAAGAGCCCCTTGAAGTAAAAACACTACGAGCCAAAATGGAATATGTGTTTTTAAAAAATGGGAACTCAGTTGTAATCAATGAAAATATTGCTCCATAGTAGAAAATGATGCTATTAAAGGTAGTTGAAAAATGGTTAGCAGCTTTTACTTCATCATATCCTAAACTCATATAGATTGATCCTAAGATATGCCAGTATCGCATCTACACTAATCTGGCTATGAAGCCAAAAAGATAGCCACAAAGATGATTGAATCCCAGACTAAAGTAGATCATCAAAGAGGAAATCAAGCAACTCCTCAAGGCTAGGTTCATTTATTCCATTGTGGATAGTAAGTGATGAGTGGTGAGGTACCACTACACTCAACCATATGAATATGAGCGTTTCACGCATGATCAGGTCAAACTCCAAGGACCAAGTGATTATGCGCCTTAATGAAACACTCAGGGTTAATCAATCATTGTCTTCTCAAACTTACTTGTATTTTCATGGTTGTATGGTTAAGTAAGCTTGAGGTATATGATTTTTATAGCTTTTGTATTCTTTATGTCTTCTGCTAATAAAGGAGAGGGAGAGAGAACTAAGTGGCTAGCTTATATTAACTAAGTTCTAAATGTTCCTAACACTAGCATCCATTCCCACTTTCCGTACACATCCTAAACCAGTGCAACGCTACTGGGATTACCAAACGCTAATCGTTACTGGGTTACCAAGTGCTACACACATGCTCAAAGCGATCATACTAAGTGTATTTAACTAAGGGGGTTGAAGGTTGAGAGAGATATTAATTAACTAGGAAAGCATTAAAAAATCATTAATTACTAATTAGCTTAATCTGTATGCTACAAGGTTTATCATAAAGTTTATCTTTATTGCCATACACAAAATTGTGCTCAGGTACGAATTGCTCGAATAAAGATCCGTTCACTCTATGACTCCTACTACAGGCACACAGAAATAATTTTAACTTTGGAATGACAAAATTGCAAGAGTCTGGCTAAGGGTCTAAATCTAATTATATCGGAACCAAGGGCACCACCTCTTATTTATAGAAGATGAGGCAGGACGCAATATCGTGTATGCGATATCACGTGGTGGATGTGATATCGCGCGCATGATATCACATACGCGATATCTTGATTCATCATACCCCCATGACTGAATGAAATCTCATCCTCGAGTTCCTTACAAAATATTGAGAAGGTATGGGATTATTGACTTGAATGACAACTAATGATGAATGGGATGACATGTGAACAGATCAATATTACAATACATGGCAACATTAGTGTTCATGACTACAGGAGTGAACACTATACACAATTGACATCCAGCCTTATTTGGCAGCTGAGAGAGAAGAGAGAGAGAGAGAAAAGGAGAAGACATGTTGCTACTGATGCCAAGATTGCACCTTCCATTGTCCATCCATAGCCACGCCATCAATCTTGTTCCTTGCACAACTATTCCAGCACCAGTCCATCTTGAGTGTTTCCTCCAAGTCCAATCCATTGCTATATGATTGCCATCTGCACACACAACACAGTCACATATGGGAAAGGATAAGTAAATCACAATATAGTTGATACCTTGCCTCGGTGTAAGGTCCATTGGCTGAGTTATGATATGGCCAATATGGATTCTAGAGATATAACACTAGTGACTACCCAAGGTGTAGGGGTTAGGAAAAATTGAAAAAATTGAACCATGGCCCCCATGACTAAGAACAATCCTCCAATAGCGATAGAATGGAAAAAGATAAGGAATAAAAAAGATGGAGAAAAAGAAACAACGACAACACTAATAAAATGGATGTCAGAGATGGGAATGAAACAAAAAACATGTTGATTGCGAAAATGTTTAAGGGAAAGAAGTTAACTGATGCACCAAATAGGAATGCCAGTGGGTCCTCCCCAAAGCAAGCTCATGCCATTTATGCCCTAAAAAACCCACATTCAAAGAGTCTGTAGGCTCTTGGAATGTCATTTGAAAGCAAGAGTTAAAGACTTAACCACAGGAATTCACCAAAGAGAAAACAATGCATCAACCAAAATATAGACTACTGATACAACTACCAATGAAGTGGAAAATGGAGAAAGAATCATGAGAAGAAGAGAATGGAATGGAGTCCTAAGACCAAGGTGATGTACAGCCCCTTGTGTATTTATGGTTAATGTGACTGAGTAGATCTCATTCCAAATCTAGCCTCGAACAATCCACATCCAGTGACTTCGCATTAATACACTTGGCCAATCCATCCAATTGAAGTAACAAGAATGCTTTCGCCAAAGAGTCAACACCATTCCGAGGAAAACGAGAAAGGGAGAAGTAGGAAGTGAAAAACGGCCTTAGTTAGAGGGAAAATGTCTGTTTAGTTCCATAACCAGTGCTTGTAGCCCAGATTATTATTTTTTCTAAGAGGTGTGCTTTCAATTCTCACTATTTTTTTTTTGGCTTTTGCATGAGAACCACACCATGAAAAGACTTATTTTTATTGGCTCAGCTTCCCAATAATGGAGCAATGTCGAAATGGTAAGGAAAACTCAAGAAGAAAACATCCAAGCACCCAAGAGAATAGCCATCACAAATGCATCAAATCCCTTTGAAGTCACACCCTTTCAGTCCTTGATTCCTTCCTTAGTTTGAGAAATGCCCAGTTATCAATTCGTTAATAGTCTTATTATTAAAGAAGGGGACTGTATAGTTCCAAGCCAAGAGATACCATAGAAATTCATGGACGCATGGATGATGTGGACTCATTGCCTTTTATATCAAAAGAACCATACCTTAGTATCAACATTATAACTTAAAGGTAAAAACCAAACATTAGCAATCAATAGAATACAGTTCATACCACCATCAGGAGCACTTATTAGGTGACGAATCTAACAAAACAAAAACAACAAACAAAAACAAAAAACAAAACAAACAAATAGTTACACAAATAAATGGAAAAGAATAAACAATGGTGCAAAATAAAAACAAGAAAAATTAAAGAAATTTGTAAAACAAAAATGTGTAAAACAAAAACTTAAAAAGGAACTAAGGGCCTCGAATGGTTAGCAAAGGTGGTCGTCTCCCCCATGACTAAGTTGGAAGGAGGAGATCCAAAATAGTGAGTAAGGTCATCCCCTATCATAGGCATTATGTGTACTAGCCATTCTATATAGTAGCCAATGTGTCCAAGGAATGACTGAATGTCTTTGATAGTTTCCGGTTGATGGGTGATTCCTTGGATGACCCTAATTTTATCTAGGTCTACCTCTATTCCTGCATGTGAAACCTTATGCCCAAGCACTATGCCTTCTTAGACCATTAAATGGATTTTCTGCCAATTGAGCCTTAGATTGGTTTTTATGCATCTTTTCAGCACTTGCTCTAATTGGTCTAAGGCTTCATCAAAACTTGTTCCATAGGTGGAGAAGTCATCCATAAAGACTTCCACTCTGTTCCCTATCTGTTGTTGGAATATGCTTAGAACTAGATGTTGAAACGTGGCAGAAGCATTACACAAACCAAATAGCATTTGTTTATACACAAATGTTCCCCAAGAATTGGTGAACATTGTCTTGGCTTGGTCTTCTGAGGCTATTTTTATTTGATTGTATCGGCTATAGCCATCCAGAAAACTGTAATAGCGATGCCTTGCTATGGTGTCTAAGACTTGGTCAACAAATGGCACCGGAAAGTGATCCTTAAATGTTTCCATGTTCAACAGCCTAAAATCTATGCACACCCTCCATTTGCCTCTCTTTTTAGGCATAATTAGCAGAGGGCTAACCCATTTTCTATCAACAATGGGACATATGAACCCAACCTTAAGAAGCTATTCTATTTCTTCTTTTACTACTTGCTTCAATTTTTGGTTTAATCGCCTCTATGGTTGTTTTCAAGGTTTCATGGAGGCATCAGTGTAAATCCTATGCTAGCATATCCTAGGATCTATTCTAGTTAATTCAGGATATGACCAGGAAAAGGCTTTTTACCACTTGTTTCTTACTTTCAGCAGTCTTCCTTTCTATTTGGAAGCAAGTCTTGTGTTGATGATTATCGGTTTTTCATTTTCAAGAATCATATATTCCAGACCATTGGGAAATGGTTTCAATTCTAGGGGCTCTTGTTTGAATTTTTCAGGAATTTCCAACTTCCCCTAGTTGATGTTTTCAAGGTTAAGGCTTAGAAGTTGGCAGCGAACTTGCTTTAGTGCGACTATGCTTTCAATGTAAGCATAAGTTATTCCCTCAATTAGTTCCATGCACATTAGTGAGTTTCCCTCTTGATCAGCTATCAGCCACTAGGTGTCTTCTTGTTGTGTGGCTGCTACATACAGGAACTTTTGTATGTTAATCTTTTGTGCACACTGGTTGCATGCAGGCAATGCTAAACTTTGCACAACCCATGATCTCTACACGTAATTGCACCCTGTATCACTGTATGTGATGCATGAAACCTTCTTCTTCTCAATCTTTTCAAAAGTATTCTCCATAGATATTTCCAGGGAAAGATCGTAGATTCCTAGGCGTGCATCTATAGTACTTAGCCATGCCCTTCCCATTCTTATTGGGAAGTCCCCTTTACCGTTATTCACTTGTATCACTAGGAAATTAGCTGGGTACAACCACCCACACACAGTGGTGACGATGTCCTCCATCAATCCTAAGGGAACAATGATGGACTGGTCAGCTAGCTCTAGGTGAATATTGCTCTTCTTTAATGGAGGTAGGTTCCAGGCTTTGTACATTTCTTATGATATTAAGTTGACTCCAAAACTTGAATCCAAAATATCTTTGCATGGCTCGTTCCCAGTGATTTGGAGAAAGATTAGAGGGCTTCTAGGATCAGAGAATTTC
>MNCI01030629.1:200803-217953 GCA_015680685.1 Gnetum montanum | reverse complement strand
TTTTTTTATGTCTTCTGCTAATAAAGGAGAGGGAGAGAGAAATAAGTGGCTAACTTATATTAACTATTCATTAACTAAGTTCTAAATGTTCCTAACATTGGTATCCATTCCCACTTGCCGTACACATCCTAAACTAGTGCAACACTGCTCGGATTACCAAACGCTAATCGTTACTGGGTTACCAAGCACTACACGCATGCTCGAAGCGGTCGTACTGAGTGTATTTAACTAAGGGGGTTGAAGGTTGAGAGAGATATTAATTAACTAGGAAAGCATTAAATAATAATTAATTACTAATTAGCTTAATATGTATGCTGCAAGGTTTATCATAAAGTTCGTCTTTATTGCCATACACAAAATTGTGCTCAAGTACGAATTGCTCGAATAAAGATCTGTTCACTCTATAACTCCTACTGTGGGCACACAGAAATAATTCTAACTCTGGAATGACAAAACCGCAAGAGGCTGGCTAAGGGTATAAATCTAATTATATCAGAACCAAGGGTGCTGCCTCTTATTTATAGAAGATGAGGCAAGACGTGATATCACATATGCGATATCGTGTGGTGGATGTGATATCGTGTACGTGATATCACGATTCATCAGTGAGTGAATTAGTCCACTTGTAATTGTACCAAAGAAAGATGGCAAGTGGCAGGTCTACATTGATTTCAGGCTACTAAATATGGCAACATTCAAGGACCATTTTCTATTGCCATTTGTTGATCAAGTGCTCGACACAGTATCTAGGCATTGCTACTACATTTTTCTAGATGGTTATAGTGGCTATAACCAAATTCAAATTGCACCAAAGCACCAAGCTAAGACAACATTCATGAGTCCCTGGGGAGCTTTTGCATATGGCAAGATGTCATTTGGTCTATGCAATGCTCCTACTACATTCCAATGCCTGGTTCTGAGCATTTTTTAACAACAAATTGGTGGTGGTATGGAAGTCTTAATGGATGACTTCTTCACTTATGGAGCTACATTTGGGCAAGCCTTGGATTGCCTTGAGCAAGTGCTAAAACAATGTGTTGAAACCAACTTACAGTTCAATTGGGGAAAAAACCATCTAATGGTTTAGGAGGGCATTGTATTGGGGCACAAAATATCACAAGGAGGAATTAGACCTTGAGAAAATAAGGGTCATCTAAGGAATAACCCATCAACAAGAAACTATCAAAGATGTTCAATCATTCCTTGGACATACTAGCTACTACTGACGATTCATAGAGAATTTCTCTAAGATTGCAAAACTATTGGTGAAGCTAACAAAGAAAGATGCTCCCTTTCTCTAGACCATGGAATGTGAAAAAGCATTCCAACAGCTGAAAGAGAAACTTGTAGAAACTCTAATTCTACAAGCACCTGACTAGTCCAAACCATTTCATATTATGACAAATGCATCAAATTATGCTTTGGGAGCCATGCTCATGCAGTTAAATGACAATAAACATCCATATTACATCCACTATCCTAACCGAAGCATTGTGGGTGCACAACTAAACTACACCACTATAGAAAAAGAACTAATGGCAGTGGTGTTTTCTCTACAAAAGTTCAAGCATTATGTGCTTGAATACAAGGTGTTTGTGCACATAGACCATAGTGCCATCCACTTCCTGATGAACAAGCCAACGATGAGCTCCCATGTCATACAGTGGCTAGTGATCTTGTAGGAATTCGATCTTACAATGGTAGATCGAAAGGGCACTAAGAGTGTGGTCGCTGATCACTTATCTCAATTACAATGGGACAATAAAGAGGAAGAAGATCTATTATTTGATATGTTTCTTGATAAACTCCTCTTTAATAGGGCTATAACTAAATAATTGCCCAATGAGCCTAAATGGTATGATGGCATTCTCACATATCTTCTCACTCAAGAGATGCCATAAGGGTTGGACCATTGGAAGAAATAACAACTTCTTCACTAGGTAAAACATTTCATGGAGATCAATAGATACCTCTACAAGGTTTGTGCCAATGGCCTAGTTCATTGGTGTGTCCCTAATGCTGATCAACTACGTGTTCTCTAAGACACTCATGAAGGTCCTTGTGGAGGACACTATGTTGGGAGATGCACGGCCATTGAAACCTTGATGGTAAGGTACTATTAGCCAACAATCTTTAGGGATGCTCACCATTACGTCTACTCTTGTGAATAATGCCAATAAGATCATGGAATGACTACTTGAATGGAGGGACCTCAACAATGGATTCAACAACTGGGACATTGATTTCATGGGTCCCATCATACCCATGTCAAATGAAAAGGTGTACATCATAGTTACTGTTGACTATTGTACAAAATGGGCAGAAGCAACAGCTGTCATCGACTATACATCTATTGTTGCTTAGTTTGTACAAAACAATGTTGTAAATAAGTTTGATGTGCCATGTGCATTAATTTTTTATAATGGAATCCACTTTACAAGCACTACCTTTCGAAAGCTCATGTAATGCTTGGGAGTTGAACATAAACTCACAACACCATTCCCAAGCTAATGGTCAAGCTAAGGTTACCAATAGGTAAATCACAAGGATACTAACAAGAACTATTAGCAAGTATAGGAAAGACTAGAGAACAAAACTCAATGATGCCCTTTGGGCCTAACACTCAACATGGAAACTTCCTATAGGCTACTCTCCTTATGAGCTTGTGTATGAAAAATTACCAACACTTCCTATTCAATCCAAGCTTCATACACTTTCAACAGCCTCTGACCTCAACCTTAACTTAAGTCTAGCACAAAAAGAAAGACTAATGAATCTCAACCTGCTAGACAAAAATCAATTGGTAGCCCTTTCATCTAACGAGTTGGACAATACCTACAACAAAAAGCATCATGACCTAAAAATTAGAAAAATCAAATTCCAATTAGGAGATAAGGTTTTCTACTAAAACCCCACACAAGTACCTCAATGAACTAAGTTCCAAATGTTGTGCAAAGGACCTTACATCATTTATGAAAATTTTCCTTCTAGGGACATGATGATCTACAAACCTAAGAGCCCAAACAAGAAAGAGCTGGTCAACATTCAATAAATCAAATCTTTCCACAAACATAAGCCAGCAAATACAACAAACACCTCATTAGATGAACAACCACACTTCATATTTTGGATCTCTTCCTTTCAACTTAGTCATAGGGGAGATGGCCACCCATGCTAATCATATAAGCGGCTCCTCAATTTTTCAACTTTTTGTTTCACACATTTTTTGTTTTACAACTTTTTATTTTACACATTCTTTATTTTACATGTTCTTATTTTCATGTTATTAATCTTTTCTAATTTTTTTTTATGCCAGCATTAGTACATTTGCTATTTCTTAAATATTTTACACCTTCTTTTATATTTTCTTTTCTTTTAGTTTATTTTATTTTTGTTTTTGTGTGATTTTCTAAATTTTTGTTAATAAGTGCCAAGTACAATGGTAATGCATTCCTTGATGATGGTATATACTATTTTTTTTATTTGATTGTTGGTGTTTGGTTTCTAGCTTTGAATTTCATTACGGATGATTTGGACATGGTTTCTTTTTCATGCAATAGGCAAGGAGTCCACCACATCCATCCATTCATAAACTCTATGACTTTCCTTGTTCTGAAAACATGCAGTCCCTTTTTCATTAACAAAACTTTAACAAATTTGTGACTTTGGTAGTTTTCAAAATTGGAAAGGATTCAAAGGTTTGAACAGGGTGTGGCTTCAAGGGGATTTAGTATTCTTTGTGCCTTTCTATTTGCCTAGGTGCATGTGTGTTTTTATGGATTTCTTGTCATTCCGTGTCGACCAATAAAAGGAATTTGAATAAGTCTTTGCATGGTGTGGTTCTCATCAAAGAAAAAAATGATGGGAGTTTAAAGCACACTCCTTACACAAAATAAATGCATACTTCTTTGCATGGTATGGTTCTTATTTCAAAAAAATAATGATGGGAATTCAAAGCACATCACTTAGACAAAATAAATGGGCTACAAGCACTAATTATGGGATTAGTCCACTCTAACTAAGGCCCATGTTCGCTTCCTACTTCTCTTTTCATCTCTAATAAGGAATAGTGGTTGTTCCGTGGAAGCACTCCTGTGTCCCAAGGAATGGACTAGTCTTAGAATGATGATGCGAAGTCACTAAACATGGTTGGTTTGGGTCTAGACTAATGATGGATCTTATCAAGTCATTTAACCATAAAATCCACAAGGGACTTCATGTGACCTTAATTAGCAACTCCATTCCACTCTCTCTCATCCATCTATGTTTTCCATGTCTCACCTCACTACCTATTTCATGTTCTTATCCAATGCCCTAGTTTGATGTGTCAAAATTCTTAGTTAGTTTCTTCTGGGTTTTTATGCTTAACCTTCTATAACCATTAATCATCCATGAAGCCCATGAACTCTTTGGTTTGAAGTTATGCAAGGGCATAAAAGGCCTATGCCTACTTTGGGAAGGACCCACTTGCATATCTTTTGGTTGGATTAGTTAAGTCCTTTACCCTTAGATACTCCTACAATCAAATCCCTTTCTTTACCCCATCAATGGCATCCAATTGTGCATATCTTCACAACATTTTTTAGTGAATTTTCCTTTTTTTTTGTTGTGAATTCTTACACCCTCTTCAGATATTTCTGCATGTTAAAATTTTTCAAATTTAGTAGAGCACTTATCTATTTGACCCTATTTATCAACCTTCTTGCTAACACTACTAAAGGAATCAATCTACCACAATCACAACTTAGTTGAGTGTAACCACCAATGAGACAAGGAATTTAACAACTATGTATTACACATTGCATACTAATTCATGATTCTGTTATGATTGCAATGGGAAGCATGGACTGGAAGTGAGACTACCTTCACCAAGGATGATGCGATAGTACCACACAATGAGGACTGTTCATGATCATTGAATCTTCTCTCTTATTCTTCTGCTACCAAGAGGTGTTGGATGTCAATGTTATCCAAGGTATTCTCTTATCTTATCATGGATACCCAATGTTATAAAGATTGTATCTCTATACACTTGGGCACTTAAAGTTTGTTATTCCATTTGAGTCAATCAATAATCCCATACCTACCCAATATCTTGTAAAGAACTTGTTCCTCCTCTTCTTCACTCAAGGATGAGTTTTCATTTAGTTGTGAGGGTATGATGAAATGTGTTTTTCATCTACTCCAACATCGGGGTCTTGATGCGATGTTTAGTATTTGAAATCACAGGGTATACACTGGCCTATAAATATAGTGCCTAGGCTCTCGATTTGGCAATCAATTTTTAGTTTTCAGTAAAAATAGCAAAGCTCGTACAGTTTATTTTCCCCATAGTTAGAATATTTTCTGAGTGCCCACAAAAGAAGTCTAGTGTGTATGGTTCTTTTCTTGAACACTGATGTACCTGAGCACAACAGTGTGATGGGAATAAAACAAACTCTTTTGACAATCTTTGTAGCACTAAGAATAGATTTATGTTTATTTTAATGCACTTTACTTTAATGCATTTGAATTAAGCAATTACTTTCTAGCAATTAATGAACACAAGCATAACCACTTCAAACATACATATAGTACTTGGTAACCTAGCAATGCTTAACTTTTGGTAGCCTAGCTACATTATATGTATTTAGGCTGTGTCCAGGAAAGTGGGGTGATTACTTGTATTAGGCTAGTTAGACCGTAAATGAACTAGATCTTAAATTACTCTACCTTTCATTCTTGTTGTAGGCAACTAAACTCATAAAACATAAATTAAGAAAAATCATGTACCTCAATTACACTTAAACCATACCCTTGAGTCTCACAAGTGTAGTTGGGAAGACAATGAACGTTCTCAATGCCCATTTCACTTCCTAGAAGAACTAGTATACTAGAGAACTATAGGTTCATGGAATTCAACTAGATTGTGCATAAATGCCTTAGTGATTCATATGGTTGGGTGTAGGAGTGCCTCACTGCTCATCACCCATAATCAATAGGGATGCCACCACTCATGCAGTAGTATTCCTATAGGAAATTGGATCCATATGGCTCCTATGTCTAATAGTGTATGTCTCCTAGTGGCTCTACCATCCATACTCCAACTCATCATTACTATCCTCCTAAGTTCAACATACCTACCACTTCGAGAACTCAGTCTTCATCATATGCTCCTCATCCTCATGAACATACCATATCACATGCTCCTAACCCACCTACTCCACCTATGCAAGGTAGGATACCTCTCTAACCATAATAAAGAAATGCTACTAGAGCAGTGAATAGGTAGGTGGATGATAATTCAAGTGATTTTGAGTGCAAGTCTTTAAAATGTCCTTTCTTTAGACTTATAAATCCACCTAAACCCATGCAAACATCTATGGTTATGAATCCCACATTAACCACCTTACATATCTCTCAAGAGTTACCTTCAAATCAAAATAGTAATGGACAAACTATCATGTTGATCCATGTTGTTACTAATTAGATTATGATAGGTAATCTTCCTAAGAAAACAATTGATCTTGAAAACCCCCTTATTTATTTACAAATTTTAGGGAATGCACCACGCAAGGTTTTGTTACTCTTAGGTGTTGGGATGTATTTGATTTCTCAAGATATGTACCAAGCTTGAAACCTGCCTCCTCTTAAAAAAATGCAACATCTAGTTAAAGTTTGTTAGCTAGTCCATCATTATCCCCTTGGAACAAGTGGAGGCAATAGTAACCACCATCAATGAGTGGTCCTATCTAGCTAATTTTCTTATAATTTATGTTAACAATTGTAAGGGAACATTTGCGATTATCATGGAAAGAGCTTGATTTAGCACTACTGATACCAAACTTAGGATCAAAGATCTATCCTTGGAAATTTCAAAGGAGACTGACCTTAGGTAAATTGAGAAATAATAAGTTTTATGCATTCTATGCAATAATACAAGATCTAACTTCATACAAAGAACTTGGGCTATAAAATAGAGAAATATCATAGCATGTAGTTTGTGTGAAGAAACAGTGTGTTCAAAGGTGCTTATATGTAGAAGCCACTAAACATGAAGGTGGCTAAAAACAAATGAAAGCTATAATTCTACAATGTGCATAAAACCCCAAGAATTCCTTGCAAGTGCTTACATTAATAGGATGAATGAGATAAAGTAGCTTAAATGGTAACTTTTCAAAAGAGAGAAAAGGTTTAGTGCCCAAGTATCACATAGGACACCCCCATGACTATTATTAAAAATAGTTAACCAAAAGATGGAACAGGTTGAAGATGATTTGATGGACAAGGAAAAATCCCTAGAGGATTTGGGATGTTCATAGAATGATTTCACTTGCTGACTATTAACCAAGATAAGCTTGTGTGGACTAGTTGGATGGTAGATCTACATGGTGCCTAATTAGTATGTTGCATGAACAATATAGGGTCCTTCCCATAGAGTTTGGAACTTACCCTTTTGTGGCACATGATTAGGACTATAGTAGAGAACTTTATCATCCAACTATATTGACACTTGTCATCTACATGTGTCATGCCTTATGTTTGGAGTATTTCTTATGTAGCTTATTACTTATTAGAGCCACAATTTTGTTCTCCTCTAGAAGGTTAAGGTTCATAAGATGTTCTTTTTGAGCAAAGTTTAGATCTGGGTCAAGTTCACTAGTAATAGCTAAGATTTGTAGCTCCGCCAGATTGGTAATGTGGAAAGATTTTCATAAACTAACTCATAGGGCGAGTATCCTATTGGTAGTTTCCATGTGGATCTATATGCCCATACATCAGCATTCAACTTAGTGCTCCAATCCTTTTAAAATTCACCAACTCTTCTAGTTAATATTCAAGTGATTTCTCAATTAGTTACTTCTTCTTGACCATTTTCTTATGGATGGTATGATGTAGTTAGTTTTTTATTCATCCCAAGTTTTTGCATTAGCTTCTTGAATGTAGATCCTTTGAAATGCATTCCATTATCAGAAATGAGCATACATGGTACTCCAAACCTATTCACCATGTGTTATTAAAAGAATTTAGCAGTTATTTTAGCTATGCAATCTTTGACTACAACTTCTTTTGCCCATTTCATGCAATAATCAATTGCCACTATAATATATGATTTCCCATTAGACATCAATGTGATGGACCCCATAAAATTAATTCCCTAGATGTTAAATGATTCCAACTCTTGAATCCATTATTGCAATCCTTCATTTCTAGTCATTATTCCCCCATTCTATTGGCATCTTTCACAAGACTAAGTGAATATATATGCATCCCAAAATATGATAATCCAAAATTATCCTGCCATCATCAACTTTAGTGCTATTTTGCATCCTATATAGTGACCACCACATGGTCCCTCATGCACATCTTGCAAGATTCTTTTTTGGTTCTCCTCTAGAACAAACCATCTCAATAATCCATTTACAGATCTTGTAAAGAGTTCCATTAATTTCCATATATCATTTAACTTTGTGGAGGAACTACTTCTTTTGTTTCTTATTCCACTTAATAGTAAGCTCTTGTGTAGTGAGATAAGTCATGTAGTCAATAATCCATGACTTTTCTGTTGAGTTGATAGCCATTATTACCTTTGTAAAGCAATTTTCATTAGGAAACTAGTCAGATAATGATTCATCTTGCTCCTGTGGTTCCCATCTTAGTCTTAACAAATGATCTACTACAACATTTTATATTCCTTTCTTGTGTATCATTGTGATGTCAAACTCCTGTAGTATCATGATCCACTGTATCACCCTTGAACTACCTGCTAGTTTATTTATCAAAAACCTGATAGCACTATGATCTATGTGGACATAAATAGGATCCCAACCACATAATATCTAAATTTCTCAACTGCATATAGCATGGCCATAAGCTCCTTTTTTGTAGTGGTGTAGTTAAGTTATTCTTTAGTGATACTTTAATTGGCATAGTGTATGTAACATGGTCTTTTCTAATCATTAAGTTGAGTAAGTACTATGCCCAGTGCATAATTTGAAGCATCTATCATAATGTGAAAGGGCTTAGACCAATCTAGAGCTTGAAGAATTGGTGTTTCAATCAGCTTCTGCTTTAATGTCTCAAATTCCTTCTCATACTGTTATATCCATTGAAACTATGCATCTTTCTTTGTTAGTTCTACTAATGACTTTGCTATCTTTGAAAATTTTTCAATGAATCTTCTATAGTATCATGTATGACCCAGAAATGATCTAACATCCTTAATATTTTATGGCCTCTAGGTGATATTTTAAATAACTCTCATTTTATGTAGATCTATCTCTAATCCTTTTTGAAATACTCTACGTCCTAGAACAATACCGTCTTAGACCATTAGATGGCTCTTTATACAATTGAGCTTTAAATTAGTTTTAACACTTCTTTTAAAAACCTGCTCTAGTGAGTCAAATGCTTGTTTAAAGTCTAGCCCATAAGTGCAAAAATCATCTGTGAATACCTCTATTCCATTACTAACCTACTTTAGGAAGATGCTCAGTACTAGTCTTTGGAAGGTAGCAAAAGCATTACACAAGCAAAAAGGCATCTACTTGTAGGCAGATGTCTCCCATGGACTAGTGAATGTGGTCTTCTCTTGATCTTCTAATGTAATGTGGATCTGATTATACCTTGTCCATCAACCCATCTTCAACCCATTTCATCTTTTGGTTAACTATTTTTAATAATATTCATGAGAGTGTCCTATGTGACACTTAGGCACTAAACCTTTTTCTTTTCTTACTACTAACCATACCTTATCATCCATAAGCTAATGGTCAAGCAAATGTAATCGATTAGAGAATCACATGTGATGAGTGGCGAGGTACCCCTACACTCAACCATATGAATACGAGTGTTTCATGCATGATCTGGTCGAACTCCGCAGACAGACTAGTTGTGGTATCTAAACAGTTATTCTTATGTCATAGTTCACTGTCTTCCCATCTGGACTAGTGTTAACTTTGTCACGTATGGTTTAGTCTAGAGTGAGGTGTATGATGTGTTCCTATACTAACACTACTCCTAGATACAATGGGAAATAATATTAACTAAGCTAAGAGAGAGAGGGTGAGATAGAATCTAAGCTAGCGTAAGTGCGATGAGCATCCGTTCCTCAATCATCCATACACATCTTGGACCTCATGCATAACTACCACTAGGATTACCAAGCGCATGGCCGAAGTACGCTACTAGGTTACCAAGTAGTCACACTTAAATGCTCGTGATCAAGTTGTACTCATTTTGCATTTAACAGGAGTTTAAGGTGAAGAGATATTAACTAAGAAAGCAGTAAATAACAATTAAATAAATAATTAAGCTAAGTGGATGTTGCAATGATGAAGTAATCTCAATCTTTATTTCCGGTCATGTGCATGTCCAAGTACATCACACTTGAATAAGGATTTCGTACAATTACAATCACCACACTACAGGCATGCACTAGGAGAAAAGGGTTGAGAGAAAAGCTGACAAAGAGACTCTACAAAACTTCTTAACTTAACTAGAAAATTCCAAAAAACTCCCCATTAACTCTACCTACTTCTTATTTATAGATGAGGAAGTAGGCTACGATATCGCCTATGCGATATCGTAGCCAACAAATTTATGACTCATCATACCCCCACGACTGAATGAAAACTCGTTCTCGAGTTAAAGTGAGAACAAGCTCCATTGATTACACAGTGGATAGGTATGGGATTATTGACAGGTAAGAATGGGTTCATGCCGTAGTGTGGAATCAAAACAAAATTGAGACACAACACAAAGAATGCAAAAGAAAATCCTACAGCTACAAAATTGGTGGAACTCATGTAGTTCCTAGTGGCAATGGCTCCTCCATAAGTGCCTTTCCCTTGTCTTGTGCTCCAGGCCTTAGAACTTGATGGCATTGAAGTATGGCCTGGAGTTTCTCCTCTTCAATTCAAGGATCCTGTGCCATCCATGCTAATGTTCCAATGGTTGATGGAGTCAGCACCTCTCATGGGTAGGGTAGTTGCGGAAACATTTGATTTGCCTTGACATACCAAGCCGCAAACACCCGTCGTTCCTCTTCGTAGGCCTTGGCGTTGTCTTTGTATTCCTGAAAATCTGCAAGCCTTCGAGCCAAGTCTATTGTGAAACCTTTTTATCCCTGGTAGCTTGCTTTAACCACCTCAAGTTCAGAATTTACAACCTCTAATTTTTGTAGTATCTTCTTGCGTTCTGCAAATTCTATTTCATATTTGGTGTAGGTGGTGGCTACCTGTTGCTTGAGCTCTATTCTCGGGCATCCTGCTGTTAACATGGAAAGGTTGGTATCCCACAAGTTTGTCAACTCCATGTATTCTATCAAGTCCTGGATCTGCAGGTCTCGGTTCTTAACTTCCACCTAGTGGGCAAATGCATATGTGTCCAATATGGCCCACCAGTTAGTGTGTTGAGCACTGATAGCATTGATGTGGGCCTTGTTCATAGGGATCTCCTTCTCAATGATCTACTTATACATCCCCACCTAGTCCTAGAAGTGATCCTTTAGCTTTTCATATCATTTAGCCTCATTTTGCCATGTGCTTATTCCAATAGTCATCTTTTGGCGGATGGCGCATACCTCCTCCATTGAGAGGGTTCGATTTTCCCTAGCTAAATAGTTCATATCCTGGTTGACCCTGATGAGTTATTCTTACAACTCCTGAAAATATTCTTCGAGAACATTCTTTTGCTTTTCCACAAAGGTCAATCGAAGCTTGTCAACAACAACCTGCTTGTTTTCCTCTTGTAAGGCCTTGAGTGCCTTGGTATGCACATAAGTTTGCACTTATGCTGTAGAGGCATCCCAAACAGCCTTCTCTTTTTCTTCTGCCACCTTCTTATTCTCCATCACTAGTTTGTTCAATTGCTTAGTTTTGAAAGTGTCAAGCTGGTCTGTGAAAACAAATTGCGAAGGATCCCTCTATGCTAATTGTAGGGCCACGAGCCTTTCTTGTAATTTTTGCACCTCTACCTCAACGTGCTCGACCCTCATCTCTATCAAGACCAGCTTTCCTTTGGTGGAAATGAGATCTGATTAAATTGTTATAACATCCTGATGGATGTCAAACAGGGATGTCATTACCTGTCCTGTTTATAGTAATCGATCAAGTACATCCTCATGTTCCGCAAGAGTCATTGAGGTTCCGGCTAGAGTTTGAGCATCTCGTGCTCCTATTAGGTCTGCCAATGGCACAATAGGTACATTGAATGATTCCTTAATGTGGTCTGTGACCACTTCTGTGACTCCTACTGCATCCTGGTGCTGCATGACCACCACTGTGGCCCCTTCACCAGTTTCCAGTTGCACTTGAAAAGATGCAGTGTTCCCTAAGATCTGTTGTGACCAGGTGCTCTCCTCTCCTCCTGTATGGATGGACACTTCTCCCCTTGTGCGATCCAAAGAAATTTTGGATTGTATGGCATCGTCGATGATGCAGAAGAGATTTGCATCATCACGACTTCCCCAACTAACTGTCTCAGCGATGGCCCTAAGATGGCTCATCAATGGTCTGTAATCTTGTGGCAGCAGTGGTTGATCCTTCTCGCTCATGCTAGGCCCTGCTTCTTGTTGTTGGTTGGGTCCCGTGCTTGGAAGTTGGCTGGGCCCTGTAAGTTGAGTTGCAGTTGGCCCTGTTGTTTGTTCCTTTTCTTGTTCTGGCCCCAGCATCTCACCAGTGATTTTCCTTGCAGCTGGCGACTTTAGTAGTTCAGCATATGAAGCATTTTGGGCTTTTTGGAGGACATCATTAGTGTATCCTCTGATACCAACACATCTACACAGCTTCCTGATAAGACAAGGGAAGGGCAATGCAAGCTTCCCTGTCTTTCATTCTTCAAACCGCCTCAAGATCTCTGTAAAATATGGATCAGGCAGGTTAGCATTAACCTTTCCCATCAACACTGCACATCCTCTAGCTGCATATGTGAAAATTCTTTTTAAGCCATTTTTGGGAAAGAGGTGATAATTTTCCATTTTGAAGTAAATCCTTTCTTCGGTCATCAACTCCCCAAACGTCTTATCTTCCTTGCCATACGTACTTTCCAACCAAACTCGTCATGCATCAAGGTCTAAATGAGTAGAAAACTGAGCAACCTTTGGCCCTGTATTCGGACGCTTTAAGACTTCTAAAATGGCCTGAACAGAGAAATCTACAATCACACCACAAATGTTAACTGTAGTGCCTTGTTCATTGTTGTGCCAAAATTGGTACGTTTCCCCTAAGTATCAGGCACCTCTTTCAGAGAGGATAGGCCATAATGGGCACCCTTTGAGGTGATCCCTAACAACCTCCAGAGTGAATGCTGTGAAAGATTCAAAATTTAATTCCATAATCATTGTAGTGAATATGGACCTTTATGGATAGCCTAAACACAATCCTAGGACAACGTGAGATGTTGTCCCTGTTCAAGCGCTGCAACAGCTTCTCCTTCCACCCGCCTTGATTGTACAGTAGTAGGGTCCTCTTGATGGATGCTAAATGATTATTCCTCCTACTCTGCATGTTGTTCAGCAGGGACTTTTCCACTTCTCCTAGGTTGTTTACTCCCACCTTGAGCACGACCTTCCTGTTGTCCACGTTTCAGGGCCATCTGCAATCACATGGGGTCAATCGTTAGTAAGGTTGTTTTCAAGGTTAGGTTATACCTTACTGCTTGCCTTAATGAATTTTTTTTATCTCTATTTGATGTTTCCCAAAAGATTATAATATTTAGTCCTTTTTGCTTAGGTGGTTTCCAAATCTAATCTTCCCGGTATAACTAAGGAGATGAAATTATTTTTGACACACTTATCCTTAATTTCATAGCTAATTACCCTTGATAATGTCCTTCGGGTGATGACAAGTTTCAAAAAAGTTATGCGCTATTTGGTGTGTGCTGCTCCCCCATGACTAAGTTGAACACTCCAGGTTCAAGTAGGTCTAGATGGAATGAAAATCGGAGGACCAGCGAGCGAGATGTAGGTATGAAAGCAAGGGATGGACAGTTGCAAGTTGTAGAGAGAAATTTGAAAAACTCCCCCGCGTGGATAGTTGAAAATGATGTTAAGTAGCACGAGGGGCACGTATATAAATTTTTTTGTGACGCAATATCATGGCCTATCGATATTAGGGCATAATTAAAGATACCAAATTTTTAAGAATTTTTAAGATTTTCTTGAAATTGCGATTGAAGTCAAGGACATGTGGACAAGCGTTAAAAGGTTCCAAGGTAACTTAACTAGTTCTTGAAGGCATGAATAATTATGATGGCATGGAATGTATCAATAAGGCCTCGAGTGGTAAGAGAGAGAGAAAAAGGATATGTAATGGTTCATAGGAACATTTGAATTAGAGGGGTAGTAATAAGGGAAAGAACATTTTTGAAGATATGCTTAGGGTAACAAATAGTGTGTGGAAGATGTGTTATGAGTGCAAATTATAAAAATTATGCAAGTGGGTCCTCCCCAAAGCAAGTTCCAACCTAAAATGCCCTTGCGTAACCACACTTAAAAGTGTATGTGGGCACTTGAAGGGTTAAATGTAGTCCACACTAATTCCACAAAACACACACATGTAAGTATCACTAGAATGAGGTAAGAATTCTACGCTATACGAGACACGAGCTACAATTATATGAACAGTGAGATGAGATGGACTATAGAAGGGATCGTAGAGATTGGGACATGAGGTAATTGACCTAGGGCACAATGAACCCTGTGTGTAAAGCATGATTAATGTGTCATTAAACTGTCGTTCCAAGATCAGGACCAAGTCCATGCCTCTGATCAGTGACATCGCATTGTTTCATCCCATGATGAGAAACTATGAGAGTACCAGACAAAAAGGCATATGATCACTTGGCATTTTGTTCAATGGAGGAGTGATTTTTGCTTTGTGATACTTCTCTCTCTTTTCTTCTCTTTTTTTTTTTTAATTGCTTAATTCAGAGAAGCTGTCAAACTTCAAGCATGGGTGCATGTCTTTCCAGTGGGATCCCCTAGAACCCCGCATTGGATTTTTGAGTGCCTTTTGATTACTCTTACTCCCATTTTGCATTAGATCTACAAGGATCTTAGCACAACCACGTTGCATGATAACTCTTACAGACGTCACCAAAGAGAATCCGCAAGTCCCCTTGATGTCACACCCTAATCATTCCCTCTTGATCTATCCTTCTTCATTCCAAGTACAATGAACACAAAATTAATTTTAAATTTTAAGAATGTCAAGAATATCACTGTACCCTCGAACAGCACCTCTTATTTGTAGAATGGATGAGTGGGTGTAATGGGCTCACTGTCCAAATAATTGATCACTCGAGACTCGATAACATAGAACACACCTCAACCAATGAGCCACATGAGTGTTTTATTTGTATATGAGATTACTTATAAAAAGATAAAAATACAAAACAAAAAAAAACAAAAAGATAAAACAAGAAATTGAAAAATGAAAAACTGGAAAACAAAAAGTTGTAAAATTAAAGAAAATGAAAAATATTTATTAATCATGCTTGTTATTAGAATGGGGGATATCCCCCATAACTAAATAGTTGAGCATGGCAAGGATTAATAAATGAAAGGTGAGGATCCTTGCATGTTGAAAACATTGAAACTTGATCATTCCTACCCCATTGGGGTTCACACACTTGATTGTAGTAAGTGTAGTGGGGCAATTTATAAGATGTGGTTCCTTGGTAAAGAATTGACCCACTATGATACTTGGGACCGTAAGATGGTATGCAAGGATTAGGATGTCACTCTCCATGGTTGTATTCATTGGACCATATGGTTATTGGAGTGTTAATTAGTGGCCCTGATGAAGTAACACGAGGCATTGGGTTCGAAGAGAAGGGTGCACCATAGTGTTGGACTTGTATTGGGTTGGAGAATGCAGTGGCCTTGGAATTGTGTTGTCCCTTCCTATGGTCGTGTCTAAAGAAGGGACGCCTTTGATGTTGCAGAGGTCTCTCACTGCTATTGGCAATAGTAGCACAAGTAACATTTGTGGGTTATTGTTGTGGTGCAAACACTTCAGGAACAGTTGGTGGCGATGTAGAAGGATGCAAAGGATGAGAATGTTGAAATTTGGGAGAATTGTAAGGTACATAAGGTGGTGGTGGTGTGGAGGACATGGGCTGATAGTATTTAGGATAATGATAAGGCGATGAGATAGAGTATATTGACCCAGTTGGGGAAATAGGATGTTGGACTTGATAAGCATTTGGATTCAAATGATATGAAGGGTGTCTCCAGTTTAGGGATGGCTTCCCCCATGACTGGGATTGTTGCCACTATGATCGAACACAGTATCTCTATATGAACTCTAGGTGTAACGTCTTTCCCCAATGCTCATATAAATGTAACAAGATTGGGCATTGGCCCTTGGGGTGATCGTACAAGAAAATGTTGCATTCATATGTATGATTGGCAGTTGAGCTCTTATTTTCCTCATCCTTTCTTTCCGATTGTCTAATGATATTTTGTCCTACTTCTTGGGTTGTCAAAACTCTATCTCCAATAATGTCAATATATTCTCACACTTTTTATGCATCCATTCCAACATTTTATTAATCTTTGCCTCAACTTCTTCTAATGATTGTTGTATCGACAAAGATGGTTCTTCCTTCTTGAGATAGGTTGATTTCTCCTTGTTATGATCATGGACCTCTGTTAAGTTGATGTTTTGGTCCTATTAATGTTTTTCAACACTCTCCCATTAATCATTTCTCCTTCTTGTTTTGCTACCTACTTAATAAGCTCTTGGAATTGATGGGTTCGTAGTTCGTATAGTTGACCTTGGGCATACATCCCTAGGGTCTCTCTCCTTTCATCATGGAGCCTATCAATGATATGGTACATTAGCCTTTCCTCAGAGAACTCATGGCCTGGACAGTTGTTTAATAGTGCATAATATCTTTCTAAGGCCATGTCCAAGGGTTCATGTTGTGCTTGTTTCCACTCTTGGATTTTTTTCCTCAAGGCTGACACTCTTGTGTAAGTTTGATATCTTTCATTAAAGAGTTCTACCATTGTTGGCCAACGTCGTATTGAATTTGCTTTTAACGACCTATACCAGACTTTTCCTTGGCCAACAAGTGTCATAGAGAAGGGCTTGAGTTTTTTCCAACCATTATCAATGTTGTTCCATGCACAGGCATCGTAGAAGGCTTGTAAATGTTGATGC
>MNCI01030629.1:173062-191508 GCA_015680685.1 Gnetum montanum | reverse complement strand
TCCTCTTGTAAGGCCTTGAGTGCCTTGGCATGCATGTAAGTTTGCACTTGTGCCATAGAGGCAACCCAGAAAGCCTTCTCTTTTTCTTCTGCCACCTTTTTATTCTCTGTCAATAGTTTATTAAGTTGCTCAGTTCTGAAAGTGTCTAGCTGGTTCTGAGCAACCTTTGGCCCTGTATTTAGAAGGTTTAATACTTCCAGAATGGCTTGAACAGAGAAATCAACTGTCACACCACAATTGTTAACTATGGTGCCTTCTTCTTTGTTGTGCCAAAATTGGTACATTTCCCCTAAGTACCACGCACTGCTTTCAGAGAGGGTATCTCTTGCTTCTGCCTACCCAAATCGTACGGTAGGAGAATCTTCTTGATGAAAGTTGAATGATTGTTCCTCTTGTTCTGCATGTTGTCTGGTAGGATCGTGTCTTCCACCTCTCTAAGATCATTCGATCGCACCTTGAGCAGGACCTTCCTGTTGTCCGCATTTCAGAACCATCTACAATCACACGAGACCAATCTTTAGTAAGGTT
Source organism: Gnetum montanum (assembly GCA_015680685.1). Lineage (NCBI taxonomy): Eukaryota > Viridiplantae > Streptophyta > Gnetopsida > Gnetales > Gnetaceae > Gnetum > Gnetum montanum. The sequence continues at coordinate 190,980 of MNCI01030629.1, read as the reverse complement.
GTTACCAAAGTTAGGTTATACCTTACTGCTTGCCTTAATAGATTTACTTTATTTCTATGTGATGTTAATTATTAGAAGAACATGTCCCTGAAAGATTATAATGCTGAGTCCTCTTTGCTTAGGTGGTTTCCAAATTTAATTTTCTGGTATAGCTAAGGGGATGAAATTGTTGTTGACACATTCGAATCGTAATTTTAGAACTAATTACCCTTAAATATTTCCTTCGGGAGATGATGAATTTCAAAAAATTTATGCACTTATTCGGCATGTGCCCCCTCCCCCACGACTAAGCTGAACACTCTGGGTTCAAATAGGTTCAAACGGAATGAAATTCGGAGTACCAGCGAGCGAGTTATGGATATGAAAGCAAGGGACGCGCAATCGCAACTCAGAGAGAGAAATTTGAAAAACTTCCCTTGCATTGATTAGCACAGGGGGGTCATGTATATATTGAAGTGAGGGCACTTAGAGAATGTACCGAATTTTTTTTATATATTTTTGAAATTAAACATTATAAACTAAGGACATCTGGATGATTATTAAAGGGTTCCAGGGTAATTCAACTAATTCTGAAGGCACGAAAATTATGATGGTGTGGAATTTATCAATAAGGACCTCAGATGGTAGAGAAAAAGGCTATGTGATGGTAATAAGGGAAAGAAAATCAATTGAAAAATTAAGCTGAGGGTAAGAGATTGTGTGTTCTAGCTAGAGAATTAATGAAGATTACAAAAAATTACACAAGTGGGTCCTCCCCAAAGCAGGTTTCAACCTATTATGCCCTTGTGTAATCACACTTAAAGTGTCCGTGGGCACTAGAAGGGTTAAATGTAATCTGCACTAACTCCACAAAACACACACATGTAAATATCACCGGAATGAGATGAAAATTTTATGTTACACGGGACACGAGCTACAATTACACGAACAGTGAGATGAGACGAAGTAGAGAAAGGGATCGTAGAGATCGGGACATGAGGTAACTGTCGCAGGGCACAATGAATCCTGCGTGAAAAGCATGATTAAGGTGTCATTAACCCATCGTTCCAAGATCAGGACCAAGTCCATCCTTCTAATCAGTGACATCGCATTGTTTCATCCCATGATGAACAACTGTCAGAGTACCATAACAACAAGGCGTACGATCACTTGGCGTTTAGTACAAGGGAGAAGTGATTTTTATTTTATGGCACTTTTCTTTTTCTTTTTCTCTTTCTTCTTCTTTTTTCTTTTTCACTTTACTGAATCCAGAGAAGTCGCCAACCTTCAGGCATGGGTGCATGTCTTTCCAGTGGAACCCCCTAGAACAGCTTTTGAATTTTGAGTGCCCTTTTGATTACTCTTACTCCCATTTTTCATTAGATCTACAAGGATCTTAGTACAACCATATTGCATGATAACTCCCACAGATGTCACCAAAGAAAATCCACAAGTCCCCTTGATGTCACACCCTAATCATGTCCTCTTGGTCCGTCCTTCTTCATTTTAGGTACAATAACACAAAATTAATTTTAAGTTTAGAAATTTCAAGAATATCATTGTACCCTCGAACAGACCCTCTTTATTTATAGAGTGGATGAGTGGGTGTAGTGGGCTCACTGTTTCTAATAATTGATCACTCATGACTTAGTAACATAAAACACACCTCAACCAATGATCCACATGAGTGTTTTATTCGTAGACGAGATTACTTACAAAAACAGAAAAAGACAAACACACAAACACACAAAAAAGATAAAACAAAAAGTTGAAAAATGAAAAACTGGAAAACAAAAAGTTGTAAAATTAAAGAAAATTAAAATTATTTATTAATCCTGATTGTTATTGAAATGGGGGATACCCCCCATAACTAAACGGTTGAGTATGGCTAGGATTAATAAATGGAAAATGGGGATCCTTGCATATTGGAAATATTGAAGCTGGTCCATATGTATCACCTTGGATTTCACACACTTTGTAATAAACATAGTGGGGCACTTCATACGATGTAATTCCCAGATAACGAGTTGACCCACTATGATGTTTAGGACTGTTAGATGGTATGCAAGGATTGGGTTGATGTCTCCCATGGTTGTGTACATTGGACCTTGTAGTTGTTGGAGTGTTTGATGGTGGCCTTGATGAAGTTACATGAGGCGCTGGATTCGAAGGTAAGGGTGCACCACATTGTTGGACTTGTGCTAGGTTGGAAGGTGCAGTGGCCTCAGAATTATGTTGTCCCTTCCTACAGCAGTGTTTAAAGAAAAGACGTCTTTGATGTTGAGGAGGCTCTTCACTGTTGTTAGTAGCAGTAGCACAAGTGTTGTTCATGGGTTGCGGTGGTACAAACACCTTAGGAACAGTTGGTGGCATTGTGGAAGGAGGGAAAGGATGAGAATGTTGAAAGTTAGGAGGGATGTAAGGTGCACAAGGTGGTGGTTGTGTTGGAGGTATGGGCTGATAGTATTGTGGAAAATGGTGTTGGGGTGAGATAAAGTGTGGTAGCCCAGTTGAAGAAACAGGAGGTTGAACATGATAAGCATTTGGATTCGGAAAATATGAAGGGTGCCTCCAATCTAAGGGTAGATTCCCCCACGACTAGGATTGTTGCCACTGTGGCCTAACACAGTATCTCTATACGAACTCTGGATGTAACGTGTTTCCCCAATGCTCATGTAGATGTAACAATATTGGGCATTGGCCCTTGGGGTGATCGTACAGGCATATGTTGCATTCATACATATGATTGACAGTTGAGCGCTTAGTCCCTTCATTTCTTCTTTCCGAATGTCTATTATTTCGCCCTGCTTCTTGGGTTGTGAAAATTCTATCTCCAATGGTGTTGATAAATTCTCCACACTTTTGATTCATCCATTCCAACATCTTATTAATCTTTGCCTCAGCTTCTTCTAACGATTGTTGTATTGGCAAAGATGATGTTTCCACCTTGAGATTTGTTGATCTCTCCTTATTATGATCATGGACCTTTGTTGAGTTGAAATTTTGGTCCCATTGATGTTTTTCAACACTCTCCCATGTAGCTATTTCTCCTTCTTCTTTTACTACCCGCTTAATAAGCTCTTGGATTTGAGGGGTTCGTAGGTTGTATAGTTGACCTCGGGCATACGTTCCTAAGGTCTCTCTTGTTTCATTACGTAGCCCATCAATGATATGGTACATTAGCCTTTCCTCGGAAAACCCATGGCCTGGACAGTTGTTTAACAGTGAATAATATCTTTCTAAGGCCATGTCCAAGGGTTCATGTTTTGCTTGTTTCCACTCTTGGATTTGTTTCCTCAAGGCTGACACTCTTGCGTAGGTTTGATATTTTTCGTTAAAGACCTCTACCATTGTTGACCAGCGTCGTATCGAATTTGGTTTTAACGATCTATACCATACTTTAGCTTGGTCAACGAGTGTCATAGGAAAGAGCTTCAGTTTTTGCCAACTGTTATCAATGTTATTCCATGCGCAGGCATCGTAGAAGGCTAGTAAAATGTTGATGTGGATCTAAGTCATAGCCTCCTGAAAATTTTGGAAAGTTGTTTAAATCGAGCCTGGGTAGTCGACTCTCTTTACGATGCCTACGTGAGATTCGAACGACCTCTTGTATTTGCGTTAAGCTTGTAGTGGCCAGTGGGGGTTCATCGTCATCAGGTAAGTTATGCTTTCGTGTGTTACGATGACGTTGTTTTTGTTCATTCTTATAGGAAACTCCCACTTCAGGTTGTATACTCCAATCTTCATCATCATATAGCTCATTGGTTCTCCAATGAACTTCCTCACTAAGTGTGGCATTATTATCATCTTGTAGGAGAGGCATTGTTGTGTGTGAATTTATGTGACTTTTTATAATTATTATTTCTGAAAGATATATCGTTAAGTTCTTTATAGCAACCTTGTATGATATAACTAATCTAGATAACTAGCACCATCCCTGGCAACGGCGCCAATGATGAGTGGCGAGGTACCCCTACACTCAACCATATGAAACGAGCGTCGCACGCGCGATCCGGTCGAACTCCACAGATGGACTAGTTGTGGCACCTAGATAGTTAGCCTTAGGTCGCAATTCGTTGTCTTCCCATCTAGACTAGTTGTGCATATGTCACGTATGGTTTAGTCTAGATGAGGTGTATAATGTGTTCTAATTCTATGCTATTCTTGATGGCAATGGAAAATAATATTTAACTAAATCTAAGCTAAGAGGAAAAGGGTAAGAAAATCTAATCTAGCCTAAGTGCGACGAGCAACCGATTCCTTGATCAACCGTACACATCTTGGACTTCGTGCACGACTGCCACTGGGACTACCAAGCATAGGCCTAGGTACGCCACTGGGATTACCAAGCGTATACCCCAAATACGCCACTGGGTTACCAAGCGTAGATCCCCCTAGCTACACCACTGGGCTACCAAGCAGTCACACTTAAATGCTCGTAATCAAGTCGTACTCGTTCCGCTTCTAGGAGTTTAAGGGTGAGAAACTAATCACGATGAGCAACCGATTCCTTAACTAGCCGTGCACACCCGTGGATGCTCATAGTCAAGTCGTACTCACACCGCGCTATGAAAGCAATAAATAACATTAAATAAATAACAAATAAATAAACTAAGTAAATGCTGCAATGATGAAGTAATCTCGATTTTTATTGCCGATCATGTGCGTGTCCAAGTACGGCACACTCGAATAAAGACACCGTACAATCACATTCACCACACTGCGGGCATACAAGGGAAAAATTCTAACTCTGGAGGGATCAAACTGCCAGAGCTTCGCTACTCTAAAACTGGGATCTCCAAACAAGGGAGAGCTGCCTCTTATTTATAGACATGGCGGCGGACTGCGATATCGCGTACACGATATCATAGGGAAGGACGCAATATCGCGGGGGATGCGATATCGCGTCGGCTACAATATCGCGTACGCGATATCGCAGCCTGTGCGAACTGCGTCTCATCAATGTCCAACAATGCAATTATGATACCCATAGCATGAGATGAAAATACCTTAAATCGTCTAAGATGAGAACACCTTCAATTAATGGATGATAAATTTTTGTGCACTCCAACCTTCTTATTCTTTCTTTTGCAATGCTCTGCTATCACATCTACAATCCATGTGTTTGTTACCTTATTGTATTTACAGTAACAAATACATGGGTTACAAATCTAAAAGCAAAGCATTACAAATAAGGTTAAGTAAGAGCTCATAAAAATACATCATCCATTAATTATAGCATTGAAGTTATTTTCATATCACACGTGTTTAAAGTATTTTCATCTTAAGCTATAGATACCATAATTACATTGGTAGATGGGCAACCATTACCTAAACTCTTCCTTTGTTTTTTTCCTTAGATAAAAATTGCACGTATGAAAACATAGCATGGAGATCATCAAAATTCATCATCTATTAATTACAACATTGAAACTATTCTCATCTCAAGCACATTTAAGACATTTTTATCTTGCATTAGATACCATAAAATACCATAATTGTATCGATGGATGAACAATCATAAACTACATGGGTAGTGGTGGTGGTGATGTGCTACATGGGTAGTGGTGGTGATGATGCGGTAGCTTATACCAGAAAAATCACATTGATGGGCAGTGGTGATGATGATGTAATAGCTTCCACACTAAGGGAAAATCACATTACCTACATTTACATACATGGACAGCATTACCTAGATGCTCGAACAAGCATTACCTACATTGATCTACATGATGGGTAACTTTCACATTAGGGGGAGATCACAAGGCAAATAAACTGCTCCCTCTTCCACACTAAGGGAAAATCACATTACCTACATTTACATACATGGACAGCATTACCTCGATGCTCAAACAAGCATTACCTACATTGACCTACATGGGCAGTGAGAGTGATGATGAGTAGCTTTCACGTTAGGCGGAGATCACAGGGCAAATAAACTGCTCCCTGTTAGAATGAGTCACATCTGCTCTACCGTGGGAGTGAGTCACTCCTAAATTATGGTAAAAGACTCAACTTACGTCACCAGAATTTCGCTGCATTAAAAAAAAACATTAAACTAACCCCAAATACGACTTGACTTTGGAACCCAACCAATAGGCTACCGCCGCCTTTGAATTTGCACCCTACCCATAAGTACACGGCAACAACGCGTTTTAATAAAAACAAAATGGTTAGTCCATGCTGGTGGTCGCTTTAATGGCTTGCTAATGTGTGTGCTTTGTTTTTTTATCAATCAAAAAATTAAATCACATGTATATATTTGAAAGCAAAACTATATAGCCCCTTAGCCCAAAAAACCTTTAGCAAACCAGAGGTCAGTACACGTCACAGTAACCTTTGAACACAAAGCAACGGGTGCTTTGTGCCTGCCAGTTGAGCTATACTCTCTTATACTATATCCCAAACAACATTATTGGTTGGATCTGTAGGAAAACTGTAATTCACAGCATGCCATTGATATAAGCCCATTATTGGCGGGCAGTGGGATAAATATTCTTGGCTTATCAGTCCTGGGAAATGGCTTGCAAGGGTCCCAACACAGTTTAATTGTAGAACGGCAAATTCAATGCAAGACCAGGTGCGTCAAACTGTCCGTATACAATTTTAAATAGAGCATAGTTATCTATTTTGGGTAACTAAGCAAGTATGCAATATGGTATAAAAGTGAACAGGAATAAAAGAGAAGCATTGTTGTTCCTGTTGCGGAGCTTATAAATGGTTTTCAAGTCTTCGTACCTAAATGTTGATTTTCCTCGCTGACTGGCTTGTCAAGACAATTCAAAATACAAAACTTGCAAAATGGGATGCCTGGTATTCGAGGAGGAATTAGTGTAAAATCAGAAATGGGAAGAATCAGCCTGAAGTTAACTTAATGTTATGAATGGTGAGTTCCATGTGCAGGTCGCAAGATTTTGATCTCCAGATACATCGGCATTGTACAACGGAGAATCTTTGATGCTATTGGAGTTGAACAGATCCTTGGGGTTTAGGATAGTTCGGTACTAGATACTTCAATAAATCTGCCAGTATTTGAATCCGTAAAGATGTTGTGTCTCGCAACGAGAGTGATTACATCTTGTGATGTAGAATTTTTCCGAAACAAAAAAAAAAAAGAAAAAAGAAAAAAAGTGCATCCACAGATTCAACATATTCGGATTCGGGCAACCTAACGTGCCCTAAATGAACCTAGCGAAATTTGCAGAAATGTCACATAGGAAAAGACAACATTGCTTTAGAGAATTCAAGGACTGACAGTTGCAAATAACCAACGATCAATCCATACAGAAAATTTGCACTTGAAGAAGAATCATTTCAGGTTCATAAATCAATATAAGAATGCACGAAACACTATCTATATACTTATAAAAATGATTAATAACGGCGTCTGACAATGGTTGAAGCTTAACTGGTCCCAACAGAGCTTGTGGGGTCTAGCATGTAATAAAAAACAGTACCATAACTTCAATAAATAAACCTTGCACAATTTGTAGAAAACAGCCAATAGGAAAATACAGCATTGCTTGAAAGATCTCAAAGCGTGGTAGTTACAGTAACCACCAAACCATCTCCATTAAAAAAATCGTGCTAAAAAGAAGAATGTCTTCAATTTCATAAAGCAACGTAGCAATGGACCAAACACTCATCTATATATCTGTGAAAAGCATGCATTCATCAACTGTGTCTTTCACAGTTACTGATAAACAATCACATATATGATCATATGATAATCTCGATAAACCTTCAAAATTTGGAACACCAACTGATTTCATGTTGAAGTGCAAAAGTAAAGCTCAAAAGAATGTCATTGACAACCCAACTAAAAATCTCATATTTTGCATTCCTGCATCATGAAATCATTCATCATATTCTTAAAGAGTACCTGATTTCAATCTGCAAAAACACTTATGAAGCCAGCTTTGCAATTTGATGACTAAAAGTCATTTCATGCTTTATCCCACTCACAGAATGATTTCAGAAAGCGTGAACCATAGAATAACAAAACCCATTAATCCGTTAAATATCAGAATCCAGCCCATCCTGCAGGCTGAGAAGAAGTAACTGGTTGCGAGATTCGTCCCTGGGATTTCTTATTAAATGCATCATTAGAAGATGCACCTTTAATTTCACCAAAAGTGCTGCTCTGTTCAGAAGATCTGTATGACGGTTGTGCAATAAAACTGTCTTGCGGAAAACCCCATGAGTCATTTGAACCTATTATTGAACTGCTACCTTGTTGCTGACGAGGATATCCATTTGATGGTGTCAAGGAATCGAAACTTCCATGACCTCCACTAGATGCCTCACCAGCATTGTTTCTTTCAAATGGGGAGGATTTTGGAGATGTAAATGACCCAGGGAATGGCTGCCATACATCTGCATCAGCTGTCTTTTTTGACACAATGCCATCCTGCAAGTCCCATATAGCTCCATCTTTCTTGTCTTCGTGCTGCATAAGTAAGAGGAAAAATAACAGACATGATCAACTCAAAGTTTCAGGTGGATAACAAGTACAGTGAAAGATAGAGACATATCTTGGAAATCAAAATATATTGTATACATTGATCCAAAAAACTAAAATAGCAAACCCCATTTTGTTGAGACAAGGCTAGGATGATCTAAAAAGATCTGCTGAATTAGATAACAATTACTTGTCAATATCTATACTCCGTCATTGACATTTGTTACCTGAATTGAAAACTTCATTATTAAATATACCAATCCATAGAGAACCACTAACTGCACTAGTATGTTACCACATGGACCTCGTCTCTGTGTTTATGCTCGCCAAAAGACAGGTAAAATAGCAACAATTAACCTAAAAACCCATAAACTCTTGACATGTATACGTACACGATGAATAGAGCATACATATACCTGGTTATTTGCTTGCCAGTTTCCAGCTGCAATTCGTTGTTTTGATTGTTTCTCCTGTATCGGTGGAGAAATGGTTGCCTTTGAACTTCCTGCCAGCATTTGCTTTAAGTCATGTATCTCCTGCCTTTGAGAACGACAAATAGCTGTCAATTTTTCATATTTAGATGTGATCTCTTCTTTTTCTAAACGCAGTTGTGCTAGCTCATCTCTTAATCTATCAATTTCTTCCTGTTTGCTATCTATTCCAGATACATTAAATTTAGAGTTATCAAAATCGGCAGCAAATGTGTTAAACGTATCATCTGAAGATAGTGCAGAAGATTCAGAACCCGATGTGTTCACAGAAAATGTTTTAGAATCAGTCTGACCGCCTAACCGGCTTTCTTCAAAATGAAGTTTGTTTCGATGCCTATCTGAATTAATATCTTCCGTCTTCGGTTTAGATAATGATTGTGCTGTAACATGCGTATATTTGACTGGGCTAATTGTAGCATTCTTCTTTGAAGAACTTGAGGCAGATTTAGAATGATAGTTTTTAGGGCTTGTAGCATCTTGCTTTTGAAAAGCATCAAACCCATAAGAGTCATGTTTCAAGGAGTTCTCATTCGTAGGATCTTTATCAAAAACAGGACCCCCATCAAATTTTACAGCCTCCTGTGCATGCTGTGTTGCCCAAAATGCACCTAATGGGCTCCCGGCATTTGCATTACTCTGTGTTTTTGCATCTGCTGGAATTCTGGGTGGTGATCGCCCATCAGTTTCTTTTAATACAGGTGGGGAAGGTGCCGGTCTTGATGGAGCAGCAGCATTTCGCCTAAATGATGCAGAAAGGCCTAGAAAAGATCCGATTCAAGATATCACATTAATTATTTTACATCCGCCCTTTCTTGTTTAGGCATTACGCCACTCAAAAAAACACACAAATACAAATATACAATGAAGGAAATTACCATGATCTCTTGGGTCCACGTGATGATTGGGAGCTTCTGAAGATAACCCTGCTACACTTGGTCCATCTGGTTCAGACTTTCTAAGATCTGCCGGTAAAAGATTGTTTACACAATGCCATATCTGCATGCCAAAAGTTTACATGATAAGCAATGTTGCATGGTATCATGAACAGACACAATGACATAGAAGCCTAACCTAAAACACTAAACCTGCAATCTAGTAGTAACCATGGGGACATGGACTACCCATCATCACAGTACAACTAACCTAGTCTGAGTGACAAGAGGGGCCAATCAAGCAAAGCCCTTGCCTGCAAGATATCTGGTCTGTCTTCTGGTGAACCTTTCAGCATATCCCTGATAAGCTCCACCAATGAAGAGCTGTACTTTGGAAGCTCCGGTATGCGGTAATTCCCATTTAGGATTTGGAGCTTCGATTCTCCATCAAACGCAGACTTTAAATAGGCTATCCTATAAAGAAGGCAGCCTAGGGCCTGCCAGATCACAAGACATGGAAAAAGAAAGCTGTATTCAGTTGCATCAAAAAGAAACGGTGTTCCATGCATTTATATGTGTGTGTGTATAATCAACATTTAAAGTACCAAAAAGTAAACTCACCCATATATCAACTTTTTCATTTATAAGCTCTCTTCTATAAAGATCCCACATCTGCAAATAATGCATTTTCAATCTCAAATAAAAAAAGTTACAGGAGAAACCTAGGAAAATATGCATAACAATAATCAAAATGTGCAAGCACACAGCTGCAATGCATAGACTTTTATTGTCTAATCTATTCCTACGGTAAGCGATAACAGTACAAAATCACCTATAAAAGAAATGGTTAACTGGAAATTAACCTCGGGAGCTCTGTAGGCAGGAGTTGTATGCTTTCTGATTATGTCCTCTTCTACGCCCATTTCCTCAGGCCTCTCAAATTTCTTATGATTCGTTGATGTGCTACCAAAATCACATAGCTTCCATGCACCATTGCTACTCAACAACACGTTTTCGGCTTTCAAATCCCTACAATAACGTTATATTTAGATGCACCCATGACTTTAAGTAGCAAAATACTGAATCCACTTCCACAAAAAATGTGCGAAACTATTTGCAGTGAACACATCATGATCCCATCGCACATCGAATATCTGATAAAGTATCAAAAACACTAGAGACACACCCTTCAGTTAGGTACTCACAAAACAGTTTGCAATGTAAAATATAATTTCAAACTATGCCATAACATTTTTTAACAAGCTTCAAATACATACGCGAACCCTATATCTTGAGATCCATTATAGGCATTTCAAATGGTAATTTTGTAAGATTGCAATACAGTTTCCGAATTAGCATTATAAGGACGCAAGCTTTCGGTTTAGCTGACATGCATCAAGACAAGAATCTTCCTGCCATAACATAAATAATAACAAAATTGACATGTAACTTAATCAGGGGCAATCTGAGAGAACGTAAACCACAAAAACCTCAATAACAAACGTACAGATCAAAACATTGCCAGAATTTATCAAATTCTTGTGGCATTTAATCGATATCAAAATAGCCTTACTAAAAAATGGATACCGAGGTCTCAATAAAGCTAACAAAATCTAAAATTTATCAAAATCTTGTAGCACTCAATTGATATCAAAATAACCTTATCAAAAACCTGATACCGAGATCCCAATAAAGCTAACAAAATCTAGAATTTATCAAAAGCTTGTGTCACCCAATCGATATCAAAACAACCTTATCAAAAACCTCGTACCGAGATCTCAATAAACGTAACAAAATCATAAAGAACAAAATCTCAGACGAAAGCCAAAGATTAAACTTTCGGAAATTGTGAGCTCCAATTTTCAAAACAAAAACTTGCAAAATAGAAAAAATTAAAACAAACGACCCGCCTTTGGGAGATCGGAACTTAGAAACAACCGAAAAACAAAAGGAAGGCAAGGCACACCTATGAGCGATGGGAGGCGAATGAGAATGCATGGCATAGACGGCATTGCAGACGTCGCGGAAGATAAGCAAGATCTGCCGTTCGTCGAAGAATCCGGCACCGCCGCGGGCATCGAGAGCCGCAACAAGCGATTTCGTGCAAAGGTCCATGACGAGGAAGCATTCCTTGGTGCGGCCAAGGTCGTAAAGCGTCTGCGCATGGAGAGTCACAACATTAGGGTGTCCGCGCAGGGCCTTCATTACAGCCACCTCCTTTCGCACCAGATCCAGCGATTCGCCATCGTTGCAGATGATGTGCTTCATCGCGAACTGCCGTCCCGTTGCCGCCTCGCGAACTGCGTAAACGCACGAAAATCCTCCCTCGGCGATGCAGTGTTTCACCTGCACTTTCATCTGCCCGACCTCCACCGTTTTGCCCTCCAATGGCGCATCTTCCTTCGTTCCGCCGCCGGCCCCGCCCGCGCCTCCGCCTTGCATCAGGTTGCTCATGAATTTCCTCATTCTCGCACGATAACAACAGCGCGAGCGAGATGATTCGATTTAAGCAATGCACCTCTGCTGCTGCGGCTGCTGCTGCTGCTGCTGCGGCTGCTGCGATCCGCAAAAGGATTTCTTTCTCAGACCAGACGCGCAAGGATTTCACAGTCAGACAGATTATCTCCGCCAGAATTTGAAGGAACCGCAGCTGCGTCGTGTATTTATGGACAGGACAGGGACCAGAAACAGATACAGCAGATGAACATGGAGGGAAGCTTCAGCTTGAAGCCACCACCGCTTCGCTGCTGCTGCTTCTTGTTTTTGGTCGTTGTTTTGTTTTTTGTTGCTGTGTTGTTAGTGGTGGTGGTATTGTTCGCTTTTGGTGGGCAACCAAAATCAAAAGTGATGGGTACACACTATCTTCCTCGATAATGTTTTGTTAGTGTTTGGTGTTACTATGGTGGCGCTAATTATGTATTTGTCCGTGGACATCGTTCCCTGGGTTTAGAATCCAACTTAAGCGACCTGCTTGCCACCGTTGCAAGGCTATCCTGCTCGCTTGCTCGTCCATGCTTTAAGATTTGAATTCCATGTGACTTCTATCTTGGAAATACATCATTTTCATGAGGTTAAAATATGATTTTTTTAATGTATTATGTTGGTTATAGTCGATTTCATTAGACTTTAAACATGTTTGCTTGAGGTGGCATATGTCTTAGCATGCCCACTGGAATTGAACCCATGACTTGGAGACTATAGGTTACATGCTTTAACTATATGAGCAATGTCTCAAAAACATGGGGGGATGTTGGATTCCAAAAAAAAACAAAAATATTACAAGCAAAGAAAATTCAGGTAAACCAATCCTTTACATGCCCCTCTAAGGATTGGTTTAGTAGGGTGCAATAGAGAATTCCCTTCTGAGGATGGATTGTGGTGGTGGTGTTGTTAGAACCCCAAAGAATTGTCATATAGTTCAATTAGAACTTTACAACTCAACATTGCCCACCAAAACCAACCCATGACTTGGAGCTTTTAAATCAAAAATTCCCTCAATCTTTCATGATGATAATAAACATAGCAAATTCACCAAAATTCTTGGCATTCTTAAAAGACATAAAACACCCCACCCATAAATGCAGCTCATGAAGGGAATCCTTTGTCAAAGTAAGGGAATGAAACCTTATTTGGAGGTTTGATTGTCGACCAAAGGTAAGGGTTTTTGCTTGGCTATTAGGTCATCATGCAGCGCTTACTTAGGAAAAACTCCAATGACAAGATTTCGCCATGGCCTCTTAGCATATCATTTGCTATAAGGAGATTTAAACTACAACACACCTTTTCAAAAAATGTCTATTTATAAAGGTTGTAGGTCAATTTGTACACGTGGACTAGGATCCTATGGAATCAATGTTGGAAAATGATTATAAAAGGGTCCATCATTCAAAGCCACTTGCATAAGATTTCATTATAGGTGGAGGTTGCTTAGAAGATTTGGCTCGAGCAAAATGCTTGTACTTTTCATGAAAAGTGCTTAAACTCTCCCTTTAAATGCATCTCAAAAGCATTCGCCAACTTTCACTTGCGAGAAAATATCCATAAATGCACGATGCCAACATTCAACACTCATGACTCTTAGTGAGATGAGCCAATGTTATGCCCATAAACTCTGTGTTCTTCTGCTTTTCTGAATATGCATACCCTCTATTTTAAATAAACTTGATAATGTTGCACATCATTATTTTTTGGTTTTTGGTTTTGATGCCATATAGGAATATCTAGGGCTTTTTGAGTGGTTAGAAATGGGGTTGGGATTCTCTCACCCCAGAGCTAATGCATAATCCTTCTAATAGTTTGGTTACTGGTTGGCTTCATGGTATAGGTGTTTAATGAAGTGTCATTTGGTCATGCGTTTACTAGGCTGCATATACGGGACCCGGTATACGCGGCCCCGTCGACGCAGGCCCATCAACGCATCCTTCCATGCATCGATGTGGCCCCGTTTACGCAAAACCTATTCCAGCCAATAAATAAGAGGGCTTCCGCCTCTCTTAGGTACCTTTTTGTCATTTGTAGCAAAGCTCTTGCAGTTTGTTTCCGCGAGAGATAGAATATTTTCCAAGTGTCCGCAGTAGGTGTAAGAAAGGTGTTCGGCTCTTTATTCGAGCACTGATGTACCTGAGCCCATTGGCATGAACGACAATAAAGACAAGCTTTTCAATCATTCCTTGTAGCAATTGGATTTAGTTATTTAATGCATTTAATAGTTTAATCTTTTTATGCTTTAATAGTACTTAAGTTTCTCTTGTTATTATTTTAATCGGTCCTGCTCACTTATAGTTCGTAGGAACCATAAGTACGACCATCTCTAACATAAACCTAACGTTTGGCAACCCAGTGACACTTAATGTCTAGTAACCCAGTAGTGGTTAGGGGATGCTTAGGATGTGCACGGAAGATGGGATCAGATACTTATGCTAGGAATAGTTAAAGATATAGATTAGGATAATCATAGATTAGATAATATTTCATTACTTACTTTCCATACCTTCATTAGATGCCAGAAGATAAAGTAAAAAGCTATAAAAATCAGTTGCCTCAATCTCACTTAACCATCGCCATTAGAACGCCACAAGTGAGGTAGGGAAGACAATGACCGTTCTAACAAAGGGTTTTGCTAGTTAAAGGTCTGGTGTATGTTAAGTGCTTATAGTCTATGGAATTCGACTGAGTCGCATGTGAACGCTTGTGATTCGCATGGTTGGGCGTAGGGGTACCTAGCCGCTCATCATTGGCGGCATTGCCGGGGACTATTAGTCTTACATGTGCCAATTAACCTTAGCAAACTTATTATTCACATCATTGGAACGGACCCAGGATAGTAAAATTTACGCATGCTGGGCGGACTAAAGTAAAAGGTAAAGTACACCGATTAAATGGATCATCTAACATCCAACATATCTTCTTCTCACAGTCAAGATGGATCCAACCCACCAATGCCACAAAAATGTCGGGTGGTGTACAAGCACCCCGATGAATACGTCCCTGACTTCACCTTCATCCTACATCAGGATGAACATCTGCGATGGCGGGACATGGAAAGTAACATTGTACTACCACTTGATTGATTGGCTCCTAGAATGCTATTCCACAATCTTGCCAAACTAAGCATCTAGGATCGGGGTATCGAGTACGTCATGGAGGACCATGACTACCGGGACTATTATCCCACTGAGGCCCAATGAGTACGAGATCAGTAGTAGGCATAACGGTATGAACACATGAAGGGGAAACAATTCAGTAACCCCTTATTCTTGCAAGGGCTGCAGGACGATGGAGAGCCTATCTTTCATGACTCCCATTCGGCTGAACTTCCTCTAGGGAATCAGATCCTCTAGTCCATCATCTAGAACAAGCAAGCAAGTGATTGGGACCCCTAGGACGATCGAGGGTCATGCAGGAAAGGTCATAGCACAAGCAAAGATGGGCAGGAAGATCGAGGCCACCGCCAAAGTAGAGGGGGAGATCGACACCAAGGGGTGGCGATCCCTCTCCCTCTTCTCCATCCTCTTGCTCCCCACTACCTTCATCTAGTTTAGACTCTGATCATAACCGTGGTAGGAAGGAGCGAGGTAATGGTGGTCGTAAGGACCGAAAGGAACAACGTGAGGAAGCGCGTGACCAATCGTGCAAGCCTCACCATCATGAAAGGAGGGGCAGCTGTAATCGTCATAGACACCATGGTGCTCAGCAGGACTATGACTCGAATGAACCATTGATGGCCACTCAGAGCATGCTTCATATTGCCGAGGCAATTCAGATCCCTAGTAGGCACTTGAAGGATAGCCGGATCATATGCATTGATATGAACAACATCCCCAGGTTTGAAGGGGGATATAATTATGATCTGCAAACCCACTTGCAAGCGTTCCATGATGCTTGCACCCTGCAGAATATTGATAATGATTGGCCGAAGCTTAAGTTGTTCCCTTGCACACTCATCAAGGAAGCAGAAAGTTGGTACTAGTCTTTGAAACCAGAATCAATCAGAAGATGGAGTACAATGCTTGAGATTTTCAATGATAAGTATCAAACGTACTCCAAAGTGGCGAATCTAAGACGTCAGATCCAAGGGTGGAAGCAAGGTAATCATGAACCCTTGGATGCAGCCATGAGTAGGTACTATTCATTACTATATCGGTGCCTTGGTCATGGCTACTCTCAGTAGGCATAGCTTCACCATATCATTGATGGTCTCCACTTTGAAACAAGAAAGACCCTTGGTGTGTATGCCTAGGGACGATTATTAGAACTACGGGCCCATCAACTATAGCGCCTCATTGAGCAAGTCACCAAAGAAGAGGGGGAACTCAGAAAGAAGGAGAGTGCAGAAGAGTTTAACTAGGATCCTTCCCTCAGAAAAAGGGAAGTCCGATTTTGTGAAGATGAGGAGGAATCACCACTGGAAGCAGTGGTGAACCGAAAAACCTTTCCCTTACAAAAGTTTGCATTTGAAATATCAGTAAGGTTTAACAAGATGTGGGACTCTCTTGACGAAAGATTTCAAAGTGTTCTGAAAATTGCAGAAGAGTCCAGAGAGCAAGGTAATGATCGTGATCGGTGCAAGAAGAAGGAAGCTGAACGTGCCCATCATAAGGGTAAGGGTAAAGTTGCTGTAGTAGAATAGGTTGCAGACTCTAATACGGAGGAAGATGATGAATGTGGCATATGCCAATACGAACATCCTAAGGGGTGTTGTCCTGTGGTGTCACATCTTTAAGAGTTTGGGGTGTACGCATTGAATCCTTGTTTGGCACAAATGCAAACACCTCGAGGGTTACCTTACCCACAAGGCAATCCCAGGTAGTTCCACCAGTGGCAAGGATATTATCCAAGTGGAGCACCACTGCAACCTTATGAACACTTTCAACAATGGCAGCACCCACAAGCATGGGGGATGCCACCTCCAAGGCAACAGTACCCTTACCGACAACCAGATCCCTATGGGTACTACATTCAGCAACCAGTCTCTCCACAGGACTCTTCCAGCCATGCCACATTTTAGAATTATTACCACCCCCAAAATATTTTCGACCACAATCTCCATCACCAAGGGGGGAAAGCCCACATATTTACTATCCTCCATTACCTTCTCATACCGTTCCTTCTCCACAACATCCCACTCAACTACCACCTACTCCACCTATGCAGGGGGAGATACCGCCACAGCCACAGCAATGAAACGCTACGAGGGCTGTCAACCTACAATCGGCACCTCAGCCGAGTGGACCAGAATCCAAACCACAAAAACGTCCTTTTTCCGACCCAACAATTTGAACATACCCTCACATACACCTATGGCTGGTGCCTCTGAGCCTCAAATCGCCTCCACTATTTCACCGCTCGAGCAGCCTTCGAACCAAATGCCCTCCAATGTACAAACGGTCATGCTCACACACGCAGTGACCAACTGGATAAAGGTGATGAGACGCAGATTGCACAAGCCGCAATATTGTGTACGCGATATCGCGGCCGACGCAATATCGTGTCTTTCCCTGCAATATCGCGTACGCGATATCACGGTCCGCCGCCATATCTATAAATAAGAGGTGGCACTCCCCTCATTTCTCATCCTAGGCGTAAAGTAGCAAAGCTCTGGCAGATTAATCACCC
>MNCI01030629.1:155659-167034 GCA_015680685.1 Gnetum montanum | reverse complement strand
TAATAATGAACCGTTCACATGTCATTCCATTAGTTCAATTCCCCTCAATAATCCCATACCTACCTGATATCATTGTAAGGAACTCAAGGACGAGTTTTCATTCAGTCATGGGGGTATGATGAGACGCGGATTGCACAAGCCACGATATCGCGGCCGACGTGATATCGCATCCCCTACGATATCGCTTACGCGATATCACGTCTTTCCCTGCAATATCGCGTACGCGATATCGCGGTCCGTCGCCATATCTATAAATAAGAGGCGACACTCCCCTCATTTCTTATCCTAGGCGTAAAGTAGCGAAGCTTTGGCGGATTGATCACCCTAGAGATAGAATATTTTCCATGTGCCCGTAGTAGGAGTCCCCCAAGTGAACGGTTCTTTATTCGAGCAGCTTTGTACCTGAACGCAAGTTGTGTACGGCAATAAAGATGAGCTTTGTGGATAAACCTTGTAGTGCATGGATAGGTTTAATTAATGTTATTTACTGCTTTCCTAGTGACGCGACATGAGTACTAAAACACCGTAAAAAAAAAAATCACAAGTCGGCCTCAGGCAAAGATTCGTAATTCGGGCAAGGGCGCATCTCAGCATTCCAGAGGGGGCAATAAGACAGAGTAACACCAAGAGGCGCGTAGCATCGAGTTCGCGACTTCTTGTGCAAATTCCTAATCCTTCTATGCTTTTTCTGTTTACGCTATGTCACGCAACGTAGCGTAATGGCGCTTAGCGTGATTTTGCTTAAACGTAGTCCAGCATCAGAAGGACAGATTGCTTCGACATAGGGAGAAGCTTAAGCAGCGTGATATGCGACTCCTCGTGTATTTTGCTAAGTCTTTTGTTCAAGGCCAGGTTTATGCTCTGTTACGCACGGCAGCATAATAATTTCCAGAACAGTCAAAGGCAAGGTCTAAGAAAACGCGACTGCTCATCATACGCTCATAACGCAACGCAGCGTGTCACAGCGTATTGCATCACCAAGCTAAACATTGTTTACGCTTCATCATGCGCGGCTGCGTAGGAAAGCGTAAAAAAGCTTGAATCCATTGTTTCAATGTTACGTTACGCTCATACATGCAACACAGCGTGAATGAGTGTAATATAACTCAAAGACAGTTGAGACATGCCCGACGTGCACCTCTTCTTCACACGCACAATACGCGAACAAGCGTATTGTGCGTAGTTATGAGGTTTGACGCAAAAATGGTCAAACCAACAGTGCCCGAAACACGCGGGACACACGTCATCAGGGTTGCGCCTTTTCCACGGAGCGTCGCAGCCTATAAATACCCAGTTGACAAAGATACAGTTGTTGGCAAATCAGAGAAGCAAAGGCATTTTTCTGAGCACTAGAGCACTTATCACTTTTGAGCAAAGACACAGAGAGCAGCGCTTTGGCAATTGTTGACAGCATCACCTTATAGCAGAAACAGAGCACAGTTCGCTTTGAGCACCGGCAAGAGGAGTAATCGTTCTGCTGGGAAGACTCTATTGGTCAGAAACAATTGATCGGTAGATGTTAGAGCTTGACCTTCCTTGCATCTTGGCTTTAGCCTAGGAGGTAGATCGGACTTCTGTTTGGACCGTTTTGTTTGTTGTTTTATGTTTGCTTTACATCCAGTAATCAGGGATTCCCCAGTGTAATTTCTCATACAAAATATACATTTTTCAAGTCAAAGCGCAGATCTTGAAACTACGTGCTTCTCTTATGTCAGCTTCCTCTTATCGTGTTTAGCGTTATCATCGTTGCAATTCATCTACATCATTTTTCCCCTCGTTTTACGATTCCTCGAATCAGATCGTTTTCACGAAATATTCATCGGTTTACTGATTAGTAAGTCCCTGTCTCATCGACAAGACCGTTCAGGGCGCCGCGGATTCGTTTTTCTAGCATAGCCCTCGCGTAGATCCGTGGTTAAAACTATGTACGCGGAATTTGTTCGGTATTTTCCAGCTGCCGACGTTTTCCGTTGTTACAGTTTTCTGGCGCTAGAAGGAGGGCCTTCAGGCTCCGATTCAAATATTTCGGGTAGCCTTGTTAGCGATCCATACCCTAACCGTAGACGTAATACCTCTAGGGAAGTTTACTACAGATCGTGTGGTGTAGATCGGTCTCAGCAACGGTTCCTTTGGAATCCTACAGGGTAGAAAGCCTGTTTTGTGCTTTTGTTGCCAGCCATCTCTTAGATCCGATTACCAGTCACCGTTAACTTCATTGATCAATGGATTCCTTTTTCACAACCACAATTGCCATGGTCCCTGCCGATTTGGGTGCCACAGCTGTGAACCCTATCGCGGTCACCAGACGAGCTCCTGGCGCAACAGGATCTTAGGGGCCATTGCGCCGATCATTGAGGCTTCAGGGAAAAGAGCCCATCTTCACGGTTATAACCCTTGAAGAATACAACTTTATATGTGTGAAGATCTAGGTGAAGCTGGCTCTTAGCCGAGCTGAAGTTGAAGCAAAATGAAACTTTGAGGTGCTCCACCGAGGGGGCTATGATTTTAAGCCAACAGCTTACGACATAATTCCCTTGACTGAACACCAACATGAGCTCATCACATAGTTGGTCATGGCCAAAGGCCAGGCTTCACAAGCTGTGGTGGACCCCCAGCATGGGGAGGAGGAAGAGGATGAATTGGCAGCCCAGTCGGAACATTCGTTCCATACTCTAAGCCCCCAAACGTATATAAATCCCTTGTTTCCTTTCAATGGGGAAGCCGCACCTCTTGACCCAGCCATGACCGCACAGATGCATTTCCTTGCCATGCCGCAGGCCGCTACGCAGCCGTCTGGGCTGCAAGCACAAATACCGCATAATAACACAGGGGCGGTTTCGTCACCTCGGGTACTTAGCATTCCAATGGTGATCCCGGCGACCACCGCGCCCCATGTCATCCCTCATATACAACCCCATAACGTATCCGTAATGCGCCCGGCGCAGACCTTGTCGCTTCCGCCCCCTCTAACTCAACAGATCGTCGCAGCCGCTCAGCCACCAACTTACGCCCAACAGCCTGCCACAGGTCAGTGGGCCAACCCGGCGACGCAACATACTCAGTCTGTGGTGTATGGAGGTTGCACCCGCAACGTATGTTCCGCAGGCGGTGCCACAGTATCCTCATCCTTATCTCGTGCAGCAGGCGGCGGCTAACCCCTCTGTGCAAGCCAGCGGGTGGTGGTCTTCACAGGCTCCCTTGCCTGCTGGGATCCCCGCCCCACAAGCAGCCAGTCAACAGATCCCGTCGTTTCCGTTCCCTCGCGCCGCTCCCCTGGTCCAACCTCCTATGCCTTCTGCACAAACACCTCCGTCAACGAGTCTGGACCAAGCCTTCCAGCTTATACAGACTCTCACCGAGGAGGTTCGACGCTTCAAATTCGCTGGTTCTGATACTATTCAGATCATGGACTTTTACCAGGATGATCCGATTAGTCCAGCGGTTCCTATGCTGTCGTTGCCTCTAGGGATGTCTCTGCCTCATTTTACCAAGTACAATGGGGAGGGGGATCCCAACGCTCACTTGGTCATGTTTAGGTTTGAGTCCTTGTTATTGCAATAATGGCCACACACCATCATCCGAGTCTTTGCAATGTCCCTAACAGGGAAAGCTTTGGATTGGTACCGAGCCCTCCCACACTCTTCCATCTCAACCTTGGAAGAGCTGCTGACCCAATTTGTGACCCGCTTCAGATATAACTTGAAACCGGAAGTCACATTGGATCAGCTTGTGGGGGTGAAACAAGACCCACTCAAGCCCGTCCAAATGTTTATACAGCGTTGGAATGCAACCTTGAATGAGATCCGCGAGCCGATCGTGGATTCGCATCTACTTGCTATATTCAAGGGGGCAGTCAATGAATTTATTAAGTCAAAATTGTATTATCTTTTCCCCGACTCTCTATACCAGGCCTTCGCTCAAAGTAGAAGCATCCAAGATGCTGCGGAGGCCAGCAAAGACCTGGCGTATGTCGCCTACAGGAACGTACATAACAAGAACAAAGACAAAGGCAAAGTAGCAACAACNTAAGAAGGTGTCCGAGGAGGCTCTAAAGCGTCACAGACGTCATTGTGAACTGCTGAAGAACCCTTCTTTGGCCTTACCTAACGAACCACCAGTTCCAAGATCTTTCAGGCTGGACCGTTTCTGTGACTACCACCAGCTGTGTGGTCACGATACGGATTACTATTGGCGTTGAAAGATGACATTCAACGTATGCTGGACGACGGTTCACTCAAGTTAGACAGCAGCAACCCGACGCGTCCAGAAAACCAGACATTGCATGTGTATAAGGACCTGTTGAATGCAAACGATGATCCTTATACAATCATTGTGGTAAGTACGGACAGTGAGAGGAGGGAACCACTAAAACAACCTTTTGTTTTGCGTGTCCCAGCCAACTCACAAAGGGGGCCAACCATTTCACCGGCAGCCAGTGGGGTCTCGAGGCCGCCCTTCATTATACGGGCACCCTCTCAGATACACTCTCAGTCGCGCAGTAGCAATACCCAAGCCGCGGCCTCGTCCGCGCCCATGCCTAGGGCACCCTTCATTATCAGGGAGCCAAAACCACAGGCTGCTCCTCTTACGCAGGGTCAGACCTCCAACCAAAAGCGTCAACCTTCACCTCCCAAACAAAAGCGAGAGGACACATTAGTTAACGCAACCAAAGACCACTCTACGCTTGGCTTCCCTAAGCCTAGGCCCCTGGCCTCCGTGCCCTCACCTATACCCCAAGGGCAGGATAAAAGTGCGAAAACGCAACCGCCTTCTGTTGGCAAGAAAAAGAGCAACCCTCTGACTAACGCTGTTCCACCTCGAGAGATCCGTCTCTTAGGCCGAATGGAAGAAGACAAGGGGGAAAAACAGCCTAGTCGGGAGAAGGACCTCCTCGACGCATTTACGCAAGTTAAACAGGCTCTCAAACAAAAAAACACAATGCTGAGCCTTTACGACTTGCTTATGACGTCTCGAAAACACCGTGAGGCTATGGTTCGCATGCTGACATCCATATCAGTGGATGAAAGCTTGCCAGCGAAGGAGGAAGCGATACATGCTGTCATGTTTCCTTCCGAAGCTGAGCAACCTACGCCTTCCTCGCTGACCTTCCACAATGGGTCTATCAAAGACGATCCTGAGAAAGGTTAGGTAACCACTGAACCTATGTTTATCACTATCCGGGTTGGTTAATACAGGATCCGGAGAGTGCACGTAGACGATGGCGTGGCTACCAACGTCATTCCCTATTCCATCGTGGATAGGTTGGGTCTGGTCGACTAGATCACACCCACGATGACGGCCTGCGTAAAATCGTTTAACGGGGTACGGGTTCAAGTTAAGGGGACGGTGCGTATTGAGTTTGTGGCGGGGGATCAATTCCCAACAGAGGCCACTTTCTTAGTCGTCGAGGAGATGCCAGGGTTCAACCTAATCTTGGGGAGGTCGTGGTTAGCCCAGCTAAGGGCAGTTTCGTCACTGATACACCAACAGATACATCTTCCCTATGCCGGAGGGGAGGTTGCGATACGCGGTGACGAAGTCACCCCCAAGACCGTCAATAACATTGAAGAAGAACGGGGTTCAGAGATAGAAATGACTGATGAACAAACCTGTCTCCAAACCCCTCAACAAGCTGACAGCAATGACGACGGTCTAGCTTGGGCTGACCTGCCATTTCCGGATGACAGTGTAGAGGAGTCGAACTGTAAGTCTCGTCACCCTTATGCGGCGCTCAACGTAAAGACCATCAAAAGACAATTGCGTATCGATGGTTGAACGATGGTCTTTGCGTACATTACCTTTTTCTTAACGGGTTGTCTTGGCTATTACTTAGCAGTTTTATTTCATGCATTGTCACGTTACTTTCGTTTGCAGTTCTTACGCTTGTCTTTTATCTTCACACTGTTGTCCCTTTCATACGCATGGTAGTTACGTTTCTTGATCACTTTAGCACAATTACGCGAAATTCTGTACTAGTATCATTTACGCTGTTCGTATTACGTGATGGCTCGCAACGGCCTTAAACTAGTGACACAAAATTGTACACCACTATCATTTACGCGTATTACACAATGGCCCGCAACGACCTTAAACTAGTTTCTAGTTTACGTAAACTATATGATGGCCCGCAACGGCCTTAAACTAGCAATTACACTCTATCATTATCGCTTAGGTGAAATTTTCGACAATTACGCTCACACTCTACAGCAAAACGCAAAAACGAATAAAAAATGTGTAACTGACATTTAACACATTCACCAAGTTTTATAACACGTCTTTTCAGTCATGCGTAAAATGATATCCCGCTCAACATCAATAAAACTATGCGTAAATTATAATTATGCATTTCCTCTACTGCCACTATCACCAGTATCTCTTAAGTCCGGATCCAACACTAATGGATTGTCCTCCAATGGGCTGTCGTTTCTAGGAATTATTCTTTCACGAACAATGTCCTCTTTGTGAGGTCCTCGTTCCAGCGCCGGCTCCACGGAAGGACGCTCCTCATCGTTGCGTTCTTCTGCCTCTTCCTCTGCTTCTTCTTCTACTTCCGCCGCTCCCTCCGCTAACTCTTCAGCTTGTTCATCTTCCCTCTCCTCGACTGGTACCTGAACACAGTAAGCACATTAGCTACACAAGACTTAACATCATAATTAGAAACGCAAACTAAGTCGCGCGTAAACTTACTTGTGATGGCCCTGCTTCCGCAGCAAAGGGAAGTTTGTCCAGACCAGCCCACAGGCGCTTCATAATCTCTTCTTCCCTTAGATCTGGCCATACATCCTCTCCCAAGGCAGCCCCAGCCTTCACTTTCCTTTTCTCCACGCTGCTCTAGCGGGGTGGGTCCGGGAAGAAAGTAGGGATTGTAGCCTGATCCCCAGGGAGAGTCATCGCCCTTTCGGGGGACGCATTGACAGTCACCTGCTCCTCGAACTTCTTGAAGGCATCGGAAGCGCCGATGATGTCCTGGAAGACTTCCAAGGACCGGGCCCTGACGGCAAGATCTCGGTAGAGTTTCTGATAAGCAATGCTTTCCCGCTTGTATAAGTGCTTGTGGTCCTTCTTCTTCTACCCCCATTCTTGCACACTTGCACAATAATCCCTCTAGTCCCGGCTTTTCTAGGCTAGGAGTTCTATCTGCATTCGCTGGTCGACTAACGCGCGACTAGTCTGTACGCTGTTTTTGATTGCTGTCCAATACCGGGNTGACCTCTGCAAAAAAATCCACAGATTCTCATTAACGCCCTTACTCTCCCATAAGGAGCGTGTCGAGCGTAACACACATTTACGCATTTCCTCATAAATGTGGCGTGGCACGGCTGCTTCATTGGATGGTGGCTCCACTATGTCCAAATCAATGGGCTCAGTGGGATCCCATCGGAGGCGAGCTCCTAACAGAAACAATCATCAGTGTTGATGACACATTACCATTATGCAATATCACAAACTAACTACAACCATAACGTACTCGCTCCAGGTTCAACGCGTTCCAGGCGCTCGATCATGTCGCTGACAACGCCTTCCATGAAGGAAAATTTATCAGGGAAGTCTCTCCATGCTCTGCTCACAGCGATAGACGTGGACGCCTCCCCTTCTCCTGTAGCGTAATCCAGTTAGGAACCTCATTTATCTACAGAAATCCTGCAAACACGCTAACACACCATTACCTCTACTGGTGACAGTGGCAACTTCGCCGACATCTTCCGCATCCCTTTCCCTTTCACGCACTTGAGTCTGTGCATTGCTGGTTCCAGTAGTTGGGGCCTCCTCACGCACCAGAGCCTGTACACGGCTCACGCTAACAGCTGGGGCCTTTTCTTCCAAAATTGAGGCCCCCTCCCTACGACTTAGTGTTACTTCCCCCGTCTCAAGGGTCAGTTCTTTAGTAACTTTCACTGGTCATGTCATAGCACCGTAGTATATCAGTACAAAACATCTAAACAAACATTGCATAATATAATTCTTCTACGCTTACTAGGCGGAGGTTTACTCCGCTGAACTTTGACTACCACAGTTCAGCCCGCATCACCCTTAGGGGGCTCGGCTATGCGGAGCCTTTTACGTTGAGTTGCAGGTTCTACGATTTCTTCTGCCACGCGCTTCCCTCGCGAGGCGTCGCCAGTGTAGGTAGGCATTATCCCGCCTACGTTGTCGAGACCTCGCACCTGGGGCACCGCCAAACCCTTGGTCGTTATAGAGAACGACTCCTCGATCCCTTCCGGTGGATCCTGCCCACGGGTAGTGCTGAGAATGTGGGCAATCCAAGGTCTGGATAGCTGGTCTCGGTCCTGCTGCACCCAGACCCCATTCTTTTGGATGACCAGAAACTCAGCAAACCGCCGGAGGCAAGCTATGAAGAACACGTAATGCACGTTGAAACGGGATTCAAGCTTCTTGCGAAGCTTGAGCATCTCATTACGCAGTCCCTTGGCAAAATAGCTTGCCCAATTGAACTGGGTCCCCTCCTCCAGAACTTCTCGCATAATACGGTTTTGTTCTACAGAAAAGAACTTCCCCTGCGAGAGAGTTTTGGGAAAGGTTCGGGCACGGAAAAGGGGATAAAGTGTCTTGGCGGCGCCCATCTCGAATTTTTCGCAGGGAAACCCTTTAGTCTCCTTCGAGACCCTTACCCACTTCTTCAGCCAGTCCTGGAAAGCGACGCTCCTCTTCACCTTCTCACTTACGGAAGGGCCGTCTGAGGAGACGCCAAAGAGGTCCGCGAAGAGCTGAGCGTCGATATTAAAGCTTACGCGCATGTTATGTACGCGCGTCCAGAAACGCTCGACCTTTTTGTTGAAGGAGTTGACCAGGGTTAGCATTTCACTGGAGGGGACATCAGGAGTCGCGACCAAGAATAGGTGCATTAGCCCTGCTGCTCGGATCTTGGAGGTCACCGTGACTGGGGCCACCGAGTGGCTGAGCCAGTGCTGTGCATCTTTGATGTCGCCGTAGCAGAAGAGGACAGTGTTCGCCTCGCGGCTAGAAATCGTAAAGGTAATCTCCCGAGATTCCCTAACTGCACAACGTGAAGCACAAGTTAACCAAAGTTCTATTATGCAATGTTTGCAATTTACACTATATTACGCAGTAACCAACTACACCACAACCTTACTGGGGCCAAATGGCAACGGAAATGGTGGGAGTTCCCTCTGCACGTCCTCGACGGTAAGGGGTGGATCCAAGGTCCAGTCATCGTGTAACCACCCGAGTCGTTGACAATTCTCAAAAGCCCTAGCGTAACGGGTGGGGTACTCACGCATGTCAAAGTCGATATGCTCTATAACACCAGCGCACACATTGCTAGTTGCGGTAAACGGCATTATCGTCGTTTCGGCCCATGATAACACATCGCCATCTCCAACTAACCTGTTGTCCTGAATAAAGAACCTGTACCATACAACATAGGCTTATTTTACATTTTGCGCATGGGCTTCTCTTATATTTCACACCGAAAACAGACATAAAACAAAACAGAAACATAGACAGTTAACAAAATTCGCTTACCCGCCTGCGTAGTACACCGTGCCTTGTGGGTTCTGGAAACAGGTCGAGACATGGCGAGCCACGAACAGCGTGTTATATGCATGATAATAGTTGAACTGAGCCATTTCCCAGACCCAGTTTAAGCTCTGAAACCCCCAGGTGCTGAGTTCTCGGTCCTCGGGGCGGCCCGTATCGATGGCCCCGTCTGTCAAGAAGGCTAGAATCCTTTGCGCAGAACCCGCCAGCAGGTGCTCTAACAGGGCACCGGCGATGTCATCAGAAAAATCAGACCACACGATGACGTTGAAGTTGCGTAGCAAGAACTGTAGAAACTCCAGCGCACCCTGTCGAAACCATATTGCCTTCCCTTGCAACCGCGTGTGTGGGGGAGGGACATTGGGGACGATGGGGTTTATACAACACAAAACCCCCACGATATCCAACACAACCAGAATGGGCTTTAGCGCAACGCTGTACAGAAAACCCAGTACATACATCAACACCCGCATTTACATTTGCACACAGAAAACTTATACATTACACCTAGTTATCCAGGCCGAAATCACCCAAACCCTTGTAATAATGCAAGGTTCGTCCCTGACAACGGCGATAGACGCAACCCCATTAAACCCTCGTACTAACTCGAGGTCCGCAATTTTGGAATTCACATTCATGCAAACGACACCATGAAAAATAAACATTAAAAACAAACATAAGCACACGAAGAACGACCTACCGGTTCAAAGGCGTAGGGTCACAAACATCAACCAGCACCTGCGAAACACGATTTAGATTTTCTTGCACTTCATCAATTTTGGCCAGTTTTGCGTTCTTCCTCTTGATCTTCGGTGCCATTGCGACGGTTTCAGAATTTTGCACAGCCTAACACTTGCAAATCTTCGCAAGATTACACGCTCTAACTTTCTGCTCTTCCTTCTCTCAGCGACAGTCACGAGTTCTAATTCTCAACAGCCAACAACCTATCCTCATCAAAGAACTCCTTACTTATACGCGAGGATCACCGACTTGATATCCGATTTAAGCAGGACTTTCCTAGAACGGAACCCAAAAATCCAGACATTAATGTGGTTGATATCGCATGCGCCACTGTCCGAAATGACGTTAAACTACCACATCTTATCGCCTCGTAATCGGGTTACATTGATTACAGCTTGTCTATAATATTCAAAATTCAGTTAGCCTTCCACGTTCGACGACATCACGTCACTTGTCTCCTAATCATTTACGCACTTGGCGTTTTTGCAAGACAGACGGGAAATGGACGTAAAATTTTCAGCGCCTCTAACTTTGACGGGCCCATACGGGAAGG
Organism: Gnetum montanum; assembly: GCA_015680685.1. NCBI lineage: Eukaryota > Viridiplantae > Streptophyta > Gnetopsida > Gnetales > Gnetaceae > Gnetum > Gnetum montanum. The sequence continues at coordinate 156,221 of MNCI01030629.1, read as the reverse complement.
TAATTAGGCAATTTGACTCCGTGCTAGTAGACGTTAACCCCCCTTTAGAAGGCGTAACCATAGCTGCGTCGGAGACGTCCCCAGAATGGCCAGAACAGTCAACGCGCATGCTAGACCTGGAGGCTGGGGACATAACCGAAGATCCCCTCAGTGAGGTTCCTATCGTTACGCATAAGAGTGAGACTAAAACGCTTAAAGTTAGTTCTCTGTTAGACCAAAAAACGCACGATGCTATAAAACAGGTCCTGCAAGACAACATTACTGTCTTTGCATGGTCATACGAGGATATGCCTGGACTAGATACCAGGTTAATCCAGCATAACATCATCCTAGACCCGCAGGTTAAAGCAGTTAGGCAAAAGGCGCGCAAAATCAAGCCAGAGATCGCGTTAGCCGTGCGTGACGAAATCACCAAACTATATCAGGCTGGTTTCATCCGCGCGGTCGATTACTCGAACTGGGTATCTAACATTGTAGTCGTACCAAAAAAGACTGGAAGCATACGCATCTGCATAGACTTCCGGGATTTGAATAAGGCCACAATCAAGGATAACTTCTCGTT
>MNCI01030629.1:130710-143575 GCA_015680685.1 Gnetum montanum | reverse complement strand
GTGGCCAATCATCAAAACCAGTGGTGAATGGTACCTAGGAGAGACCTATCTCTTCTGGATGAATCGGCAACTAGGGTCTAGAGTAAGGATCAAAGACATCTATGGCTCTTACTCTTCAGAGGCAATAGCGCAAGCTCTAGGGTTGCCAGAGATTGGAGCAGATGTGGTAGAGATTCCAAAACAAGCAGACCCTGAGGTAAAAGGGGAGTGGATCAGGCTATGCTATGGGGTAGACAGCAAGGAGTTTGGCTCTCTAACCACTACGGAGAGGGTGTATTCAAAGATCATGTCTTACCACCTAAATCCAATGGTAAAACCTAGCAAAATCACAGCCTTCTCCGCTCGTGCATGTGCCACTCTAAGTAGGAAGTTTTCCATGAGTCTTCCACAGTTATTATTCCTGGAAATTGAAAAGAGGTTCACCGAAAGTAAACATGGAAGATGAGCTATTCCCTTTCCTTGCCTAATCAAAAAGTTATGCAAATAGGCAGGGATAGCACGGTACACTAATGATACAATCTAACACACCCCCATTGCCTCATGGCGTGAAATGATGAAAGATAGAACTCCTGCCACTACATAGATGGAGGAAGAACAGCAACCACCTCCACCACCTGCACAAACAACAAGGTTGGGTTCGCAAACTATTGCAGAACACATCTGCGAAATCCGACAATTGCTCTTGAGCCAGCAAGAGCAATCTAGTAGGACTGGTGGAGGAGAAGACCCTTCAGTCTATCACCCTACAATGAGCCACCTGGAGCAAGTGGCTCAATCAGTCAGTTTGCTTGAAAGAGTAGGGCCGATGTTCTTTGTCACCCGAATGCAAGTGCCAAAAAGAACAGATCCTAGCTTCTGAGAGGTAATAGTGTTAACTCAGCAGCTATTCCCTGAAATTTCAGGGAATGTCGCTGCCTTCTGGGTATGCTTGGAGGATGGCGAGGGGGTGATAGTCCTAGTGATGCAGCACTAAGGATAGGAGGTTGCGGCCGAAGTGGTTGCTAACATGATTGCTACAGCTCTCAACGCAATCAACGCACCGACGGTGCCTGTACCAGATATACATGGGCTTCAAGATGTACAGGCATCCACCAGAACTTCACATAGCAGGATGGATGCAGCATAACACGAAGAGTTGTTCGACCGACTGGTGGGAATCGGGCAACCGCTTCCAAATGTCTTTAACCTTCCGAATAACATCATTGCAACCTAGTCGGAGCTGCTTTTGGCAAGGGGTAAGAGCCTCATTTTGGAAGGGCAACTTGAAGTTGCTCAAGCCACTTGTCAACGCTTGGCAACGGAAGTTTCCCAGTTAAGAACCCAACTTGCTGATCCAGCTCTCCTCAACCGTGAGCTCACTAGAGATGAAGCTTTTCAATAGCTTCAGGTTAAACTTCAAATAGTTGAGGATGAGCGAGAGTTGGCAATATTTGATAAGGCCTTGACAGATGCTTAGATATATTATTTAGACAAAGACTTGGCAGAGGTTCACCAGGAAAATGTCAGGTTGACCATGGAGGTCCATTGCCTGCGTAATGTTGGTGCTAAAAATGAGCACATGAAAAATTTTATTCACCAACAGCAAGAAGAGTTAGCCAGGGTGAGTGCTGATGTGAGAAGGTTGGCCATTGAGAATCAAAATTTTTCCATGGAGGAGGTTTGAACCTTGCGACAGAAATCTACCATCGAAGTTGCTATTTGGAAGAACGAGACCCTAAAATTTAAAAAACTCAAAAATCATTACAGGGAACAAGTGGGACTACAAAAGGAAGTAAATGAGAAGCAGATTCAAGTCACAAGGACTAAGCTGAACCAAGTGCTCCAGTAACTCCAAGAAGGAGGTGAGGTATGACAACTTATCTTTGATGGGTTGAATGCCTATAATCAAGTTAAAATCTACCTCAAGGAGTTGTAGATTGAAGAAATGATGGAATATATGAAGCTCGCTAGCCTTTGTTATGCAAACCTAGCCATCCTCATAGCTGGGAGACCACAGTCCAAATTGGAGAAGCAAGTGGTTGCCTCATATTCTTTATACGAGGGCAAGTTCCAAGTGCACAAAGCGACAAAGCAGAAATTGGAAATAGCAAACGCGAAACTTGAGGTTCTCTACACAAGTTTTGAAGGACAACATGCGGTCACAAAGAACTTGGCCCATTGGATGAATGACTATGAGTAGCTGCAGACATTAATTCAAGCGTTTGACATTGAACAGAAATAGTTTGCAGCCTGGTTCGTCAACTTGAAAGAACTCTTCTAGGTGCTGCCATGTCCTTGGGAGGTTCTAGCTCTAGCACACATTGGCGAAACCGCTTGGACTATGAACGATCCCAAAAGTAAAGAAGAGAAGATGAGGGCTGTCTTGGAGGCTTTCCGATTACCTCGAGAAGTTGCAGTTGCTGCGGGACAACCATTATTCGTGCCATCATCACCGCCGCATGGGCTAGAGGTTGGTGAAGGTCCATCGAAACCATCGCCCTCAAGGACGGTGTGACCTTCTTTGGCAATTTTTGCATCCTTCTACATAGCAGAGACTCCAGGACTGGCAGGGTGTTCAATTTTTCCTCTGAACACCGCCATTTTTGTAATTTTTCCTTCTCTGTACACTCAAGCACTTGGTAATATTGATATTGTGTCATGTGTGTATTGACCTAAATCATCGGTGTAAGGCTGGAAGGGAAAACAAGCACCGAAAGATTGTTGGGCAGACATAGCTAACCCTACCTTCGCCTGAGGGCAAGCTGTAAAAGGGAATTAAGGTAGAGTGCTTTAGATGGTCTACACACAAATCAACCAAGGACTTCCCCAAGCGTAGACTATGGCCTGCGTTGGGGTTATCGTAACTGATATTCAAAATGTAAACAGTGTGCACGAAATGTAAACAGAAACATATGTAGAACTGATATTGTAAACAAAATGTAAACTGAATGTAAAATATAGCAAACAATAAAATGGCTGGCAAAATGAACTGTTTTGTATTGCCTAGAAAAAATGTGCACCGATCAAAGCATAGCTGCATGTGTGGATGGTAGGTCAAGCGCCAAGCCCTGGGGTGATGTGATGTGTTTTAGAAGTGCTTAGAGGCTAGGAGTCAAGTGTGCTCGAGCACCCAAGGATTGCTAGTCTGAGTTTCCTAAGCTGTCTTTCTTCAAAATTGCCAACGCCATTTATGTGAATTGACAGGGTATCTATAGGGTTTGGCCAGGCTCGAGTGTGAAATTCATGGGTGGAATCAATGGCCGAGAGATGAGAGGAAAATGGATCTAGTGACACGTGTCCAATGGACAACTGTATGTGAGTTGGATGTGTGTGGATAAGCTACGTTCTTGACCAGGTGCATTGTATCTTATAGCGTGCGTCAACTTACTCAAGCTAGCTTACGCTCATGGAAGCACATACAATTTAGAGCGTAAGAGCTTGACAAACGCACAAATGATGAAAATTTACAATGAGATGATAATGTACAACAAGAGAAATTGGTCAGGCTCGCTTGAAACTTTTGGATCTTTGAATTGATTGTTGCAGGATATCAATTTGAGTGGCTTTGTGGCTATTTGAAGTGTTTTCACCTGATTAGGACTTCCAGTGTGAGTTCATTTTGTCTTAGCGTGTCCTTAGCATGTGCACGCTATACTCACGCTACACTCACACTGCACTCATGCTACAGCATGACCTCAGCATGAGTGACTTGAAAGTGATGCATTTCACCCCAAATTTTGATTTTTGAAGCCTGATTCTTGAGCGCAACTACTGTTTGACTGTGGTGGATCCTGAGAGTGATCTAAAAATCAGAAATTGAGCTTGAAATTGACTTGTTTTGAGCCACCTTTGGCAGCTCACACTAGAGTCACGCTATAGCGTGACCACAACATGAGTTGTAGCGTGACCATAGCATGAGTTGCAAAAACCTACAATTTTTGGACTTGAACCCTAGAATTCTGAAGGCTGAAGTTTGAATTTTGTCGATGATGAACTCTAAGGATGACTTGGTCATTGGGAATCAGATTGAATCATATCATTTTGACTTAGTTTTGGGCTCTGAAAGTTGCTCATGCTGCAGCATGACCTCAGCGTGAGTGACAGCGTGAGTGAGGAAATTTGCATCTTTTGATGATGAAATTTGAATCCATGAATGCTGAAGCTTGGAGTTGACATCAGTGGTCATTAAGGATGGCATTTTTATTGAATTTTGAGACTCCAGAGTAGCTCACGTTGCACTCATGCTGCAGCGTGACCTCAGCGTGACCACAGCGTGAGTGCAGAGGACAAGCTAGCGTGAGTGTAGTGCCTTAGTCAAATTTTGCCCTTTAAAAGCTAAAAAGGGGGCTTTGGGTTATTCTTGTTTCAAAGTGTTAGTCTGAAATTAGTGGTGTTTCATTAGCCCCTCTTGGTTGACGTTTGGAGGAATCCACCTGAGAGGCATCGACAAAGAAGTGCAAAACACCATGAACAACCAAGTATCAAGCATTATTCGTCAGCCCTTGGTTGGATGTCATCACACTGTTTTCAAAAGTACATGGGATTGAGGGAATGTAATTCAAGATGTAAGGGGGGATTGGTTGTAACTGGGGAAATCAAGAGTTGATCAAAGGTTATAATTGTTGCCAAAGTTGTGGGAGAGGGATACTCTCACGTGAATGAGCTATGTCTTTGGTCCTTGTCAATAGCTAGTGTTTAGCAGACTCAAAGCAAGGACATAGGAGGTGCATTCTTTGGAGAAACGGGACTCTTATAGAGTGTTTACAGGCCCATTGTAAATAGCCAAAGCCACGCGATGATGTGCAACATGGTCTCTTTGAGACACAAGTGTAACTGCTTTCCAAGACAATTGCCTTCTCGCCTGGGGGTTGTATGAGAATGGCCAATAATCTTTTGTTTATGATGTCAACGAGGTCATGAAGACCTTTTCCGTGCATTTTTCTCTTTGACCCTTTTGTTCTTTTCCTTTTTCTTTTTGTTTTCTTTTTGATGTTTTCTTTTCTTGTTTTTCTTTTTGGTCTTTTGAAAGAGCTTGCTTTTAGTGCTGTGCTCGTGCTTGAGCGCTTGCATTTTGTATCATGTACCATGTACTGTGTTTTGCATTACAACTGCTTAGAGAGCTACAGTGTGCAATAATGTATCAAGAACTTTGGGGGAGTAGAATGTATCTAGTGGGGGTAGGACAAAGGGAACATGATGGGGAAGAGTGAATATATTAAAATTGGAAATGTACTTATGAACGAATTAATTAATGCAGTTGCGAGCATTAGGAAGAATGTGATACTCTGGCGTCATGATGAAGTGCATCTGTGCACAAACACCTCAGGTGTGTCATCCTGCAAACACAACTCCAAGAAGACAAGAAAACCACAAATGAAATGGTTAACTAAGCACTTTAAACTTGAAAAAAAACAAGGAGATAGAGCCACTATGTGGAATTTCAAAAGAAGACAGAATCATGAACAACATCAGCTTCATTAGGGTCCATGAGACAAATTATGCAACAAATCTTTGTGAAACATGTACAACCAATTACAACAACACATCTTTTTAAATTTTTCCTGGTTGTCGATGATGTCTCCAGTTTATAGTCTTAGTGGACTCTGGATGCTAGTTTCACGTCATGGTGGACAGATGTGGCAGTTTAGCGTCATACCAGATAGAGCTTTGTGGTGTCGGTTTATTATCATGACTCTAGAACAAGCTATTGTGCCAGTTTAACGTCATAACTCAAGGACGAGCTGTGCCAGTTTATAGTCATAGCGAAATTTCTGTGCCAGTTTATAGTCATAGCGGACTATCTGTGCTTTCCTATAAGGTGTGATGCTGCATGCGTGATCATGTTGTGTGTCTGCAAGATCCTGTAAAAATTGACTAGAAAGAAAACAAAATCAAGCAACACCTATCGTAAATAGAGTTAAAATGTATGAGTGTAAGAAAAGCGATGCAAAAAGTGATAGTTTTAGGCTATTTTGGGCCGTAAGCTAGTTTAAGGTCTTTTTGGGCCATGTGTTTTTGTAGTTTTATGTGTTTTAAACAATGTGTAAACAAAGAAAAATGTGTGATCTAAGTGAGCTACCAAAATGCAAATGCATAGGCTAGTGCAATGTAAACAAAATGTCAAAATGCATGGCAAGTCGAGTCAAAGGGTAGGCAGGCACCCACATTTTTGGCCAAGGGAAAGTATTGGTCATGTAGTTGCTTCCTAACCAGGCATGGATTAGGGAGCATGCAAGGCTTAGGATCCTCTGGGGGGCTGTTGGCTTCAACCACTTGTTTGGGTGTGCTAGCCTTAGGCATTGTGTTGGTTACCGTAGGTGTACCACCAAGAAACTATTCTTCTAAAACTTGCACCATGTCTAAGTTGTGGATAGTCGAAGAGGAAGCGTTATCACCATGGATGATAACTTGACCACCTTCGTATGGAAGGTGGATTTCTTGGTGGATGGGAGAGAAGATGGCCCTTAGTTGGGCTAGCCAAGGCCTACCTAGAATCATGTTGTAGTCTTGCATATTGTCGACGATTGTAAAGTTTGCAAATGTGGGGTGCTGGTCCCCTATCGTGAAGGCGATGTGGATTGTACCTTTAATGGCTATGTGTCGTCCATCGAAGGAGTTTAGAGACTCAATTTCGGTCGATTGAATGTTGTGTGTTAGGCCTAGTCATTTGACGATGGAGTGTGCAACAATGTTTTCTGCCGCACCATCATCGATGTGTACTCTGCGTACTATGTATTTTTCGATGCTTACACTAGTTTTCAACGGTGCATGTGTGATCTCCCTTTCTTTGGGATCGATCTTAACATCATTGTTGTGGAAGGTTAGAGTTGTGTTTATGTCTTGTTGTATGGGGGATGTAATGGCTACGCGGATGGCGTCTTCAATTGGAGACATGTTTTCTGTAGCAAGGATGGAGGCGAGCATGTGTGCTAGTGCTTGACGATGCTCTGGTGATGTTAAGACAAGGTTGAGTAAGGTAGGCATTACATTCTTATGTTTTAATGCATTGTGTGCATGAGATAGTACATTTGCAAGGTTGTCATTTATGTTTGTCATTGATGGGACATGATATTGCGTCGATCGTGATATTGCATCCCCTGCGATATCGTGTACGCGATATCACAGTCTGCCAGAATGTCTATAAATAAGAAGCTGCTCTCCCTTGTTTCATCAAATTAGAGTTAGATTGTAGCGAAACTCTGGCAGTTTGATCCCTCCAGAGATAGATTATTTTTCTCGTGTATGCCTGCAGTGTGATGAATGTAATTGTACGACATCCTTTATTTGAGTGTAACATACTTGGACACGCACATGACTAGAAATAAAGATCGAGATTACTTCATCATTGCAGCATTCAATTTGTTTATTTATTTATTTAATTATTATTTACTACTTTCCTAATTAGTCTCTCTCCCCCTTATCTCACGTTAAAACACGGAATGAGTACGACTTGATTACGAGCATTTAAGTGTGACTACTTGGTAACCCAGTAGCGTACCTAAGATCTGTGCTTGGTAATCCCAGTGGTAATCATGCACGAAGTTCAAGATGTGTATGAATGATCAAGGAATGGATTCTCATTGCACTTAGGCTAGATTAGATTCTTTTACCCTTTCTCTCTTAGCTTAGATAATATTACTTTCCATTGCCTTCAGAAGTAGCATTAGATTAGGAACCACATCATACACCTCACTATGGACTAAACCATATGTGACAAATATAATACTAGTCTAGGTGGGAAGACAGCGAACTACGACCTAAGGCTAACTATCTAGGTGCCACAACTAGTTCGTTTGCGGAGTTCAACTGGATCGCGCGTGCAACGCTCATATTCGCATGGTTGAGTGTAGGGGTACCTCGCCACTCATCATAGGCGTTGTTGTTGTGGGCGGTGCTAGTTATCTAGATTAGTTATATCATACAAGGTCACTGTAAAGGACTTAACGATATATCTTTTATAAAAAAAAATTATTAAAAAGTCACATAAATTCACACATAACAATGCCTCTCCTACAAGAGCACGATAATGCCACACTTAGTGAGAAAGTTCATTGGAGAACCAACGAACTATATAACAATGAAGATTGGAGTACACAACCCGAGGTAGGGGTTTCCTATAAACATGAATGAAAACAACGTCATCCCAACACACAAAGGCATAACTTACAAGATGACGATGAACCCCCACTAGCCACTACAAGCCTAACGCAAATACAAGAGGTTGTTCAAATCTCACGTAGGCATCGTAAAGAGAGCCGTCTACCTTGGCTCGATTTAAATAACTTTCCCAAATTTTTAGGAGGCTATGACTTGGATCTGCATCAACATTTACAAGCCTTCTACGATGCCTGCACATGGAACAACATTGATAACGGGTGGCAAAAACTTAAGCTCTTTCCCATGACACTCGTTGACCAAGCAAAAGTATGGTATAGAGCGTTAAAACCAAATTCAATACGACATTATTCAACGATGGTAGAGGTGTTTAATGAAAAATATCAAACCTACGCAAGAGTGTCAGCCTTGAGGAAACAAATCCAAGGATGGAAACAAGCACAATATGAACCCTTGGACATGGCCTTAGAAAGATATTATGCACTGTTGAACAACATGGGTTTTTCGAGGAAAGGCTAATGTATCATATCATTGATGGGCTACGTAAAGAAACAAGAGAGAACTTAGGAATGTATGTGCAGGGTCAACTATACGAACTACGAACCCATCAAGTCCAAGAGCTTGTTAAGTGGGTAGCAAAAGAAGAAGGAGAATTAACTAGATGGGGGAGTGTTGAAAAACATCAACGAGACCAAAATCTCAACTTAACAGAGGTCCATGATCATAAAAAGGAGAAATCAACCAATCTCAAGGTGGAAACATCATCTTTGCCAATACAACAAACATTAGAAGAAGCAGAGGCAAAGACCAATAAGATGTTGGAATGGACATATCAAAAGTGTGGAGAATATATCGATATCATTGGAGATAGAGTTTTGACAACTCAAGAAGCAGAAAGAAATAGTAGACAATCGGAAAGAAGGGATAAGGAAAATAGGAGCCCAACTGCTAATCATATGTATGAATGCAACATATGCCTGTATGATCACCCCAAGGGCCAATGTCCAATATTGTTACATTTACATAAGCATTGGGGAAATACATTACACCTAGAGTTCATATAGAGATACTATGTTTGATCACAATGGCAACAATCCCAATTGTGGGGGAGACCACCCTTAGATTGGAGACACCCTTCATATCATCCAGATCAAAATGCTTATCTTGTTCAACATCCTGTTTCTCCAACTGAGCCAACATACTCTATCTCATCACAGTACTATTCTCCACAATACTATCAAACCATGCCTCCAACACAACCACCACCTTATGTATCTTATATGCCTCCTAACTTTCAACATTCTCANTAAGAAGGGACAACACAATTTCGAGGCCACTACATCTTCCAACCCAGCACAAGTCCCACACTGTGGTGCACCCTTACCTTTGAACCCCATGCCTCATGTAACTTCATCAGGGCCACCAACTCACACTCCAATAATAATCCGGCCCAATGAACACAGCCGTAGAGAGCATCATCCCAATCCTTGCATACCATCTAATGGTCACAAACATTATAGTGGGTCAACTTGTTATCCGGGAACTACATCATACAAATTGCCCCACCATGCTTATTATAACCCAGTGTGTGAAACCCAATGGAGTAAATATGACCAAGCCAAAATACTTTCAAAATGCAAGGATTTCAGTCATCATTTATTAATCTGTGTTATCCTCAACTATTTAGCTATGAGGGATATCCCTCATTCTAATAAGCAGGATTAATAAATATTTGTTATTTTCTTTAATTTTACAACTTTTTGTTTTCCAATTTTTCAATTTTCAATTTCTTGTTTTATTATTTTGTCTTTTTACATTTTTGTAAGTAATCTCATCTATGAATAAAACAGTCATGTGGATCATTGGTTGAGGTGTGTTCTATGTTATTAAGTCACGAGTGATCAATTATTTGGACAGTGAACCCATTACACCCACTCATTCACTCTACAAATAAGAGGTTCTATTCGAGGGTACAGTGATATCCTTGACATTCTTAAAACTTAAAATTAATTTTTGTGTTCATTGTACCCAGAATGAAGAAGGATGGACCAAGAGGAAATGATTAGGATGTGACATCAAGGGGACTTGCAGATTCTCTTTGGTGGTGTCTGTGGGAGTTATCATGCAACATAGTTGTACTAAGATCCTTGTAGATCTAATGAAAAATGGGAGTAAGAGTAATCAAAAGGGCACTCAAAAATTCAATGTTGTTCTAGGGGGTCCCACTGGAAAGACATGCACCCATGCCTGAAGGTTGGCGACTTCTCTGGATTTAGTAAAGTGAACAAAAAATGAAGAGAAAGAGAAAAGAAAAAGAAAAACAAAGTGCCATAAAACAAAAGTCACTCCTCCCTTGAATAAAACGCCAAGTGATCGTATGCCTTGTTGTTATGGTACTCTCATAGTCGCTGATCATGGGATGAAACAATGCGATGTCACTGATTAGAGGAATGGACTTGGTCCTGATCTTGGAACGATGGGTTAATGACATATTAATCATGCTTTACATGCAAGATTCACTGTGTCCTGGATTAGTTACCTCATATCCCAATCTCTACGATCCCTTCTATACTTCGTCTCATCTCACTATTCGTGTAATTGTAGCTCATGTCCCATGTAGCATAGAATTTTCATCTCATTCCAGTGATATTTACATGTGTCTGTTTTGTGGAGCTAGTGCGGATTACCTTTAACCCTTCTAGTTCCCATGGACACTTTAAGTGTGGTTACACAAGGGGATTATAGGTTGGAACCTGCTTTGGGGAGTACCCACTTGTGTAGTCTATTGTAATCTTCACTTAGGACAGAGCTCACACACACAATTTCTTACCCTTAGCATAATTTTTCATAACGTTCTTTCCCTACTATTATCCCTATAAATTTCAATGTTCTAATGTACCATTACATACCCTTTTTCTTATCATCCAAGGTTTTATTAATCAAATCAACACCCTTATCATTAATGGTGCCTTTTGAGTTTATGAAATTACCTAGAACTCCTTGATAATAGCCAATGCCCTCAATTTCTAATGTTAATTTCAAGAAAATCATTTAAAAGTCGGTATTTTCATGGTGTCTCACATCACTAGGGACAAGATATCGCATACGCGATGTATCGTACGCGATATCGCGTCCCTGCTNAAGATATCGCATACGCGATGTATCGTACGCGATATCGCGTCCCTGCTGCCTATAAATGTTGGCACATTGGGCTATTTTATGGAACAGTAAGGAATTATATTATTTACTTGAAAAGCTTTGGTGAAGAATGTGCTTAAAATTATGAGTAATGAAAAAAAAATCACTGGAAAGGTCTCAAATTAAAAATCCCTGTTAACCATTGTTAAGCTCAGTTTTATATTTGGCCCTACCTTGCAAAAATCCAGAAAATAAAAATAAAAATCAACAGCGCCTTTGTCATCTTGAAGATTGTGCTACAATGAGAGCGAGAGGAGGAGGAGGCAATAGTTGGTCCATTGATTCCTAACACCGTACGCTTGCTGAATGCAACAATGACGGTGGAGTAAACACACATACAGGCAGAGATGATAACCAGTGGAGGTTGTAAGCGAAGGCAAAGTGGATGTAAATAATGCGGATGATCAGCAGGTTTCACTGGAGAGCTTCGTTACTGCCGATTTAATTTCTAATATTGTCAAATTCATGGAAGACCCTAAAGATATCATTCATCTCGCTACTGTTTTGATATTTCTTTGGCATCATGCTTGAAAAGGACCTCCAATAAATTAAAATTTCATTTCTGAAACCATTTATGCTTTTAGTCTATTCCAAATCGCGGCGTTCCAGAAAAATCACGTTTTCACCAGAGCAGTGGGAGTGCAAAATCGTCAACCACGTGGTGCTTATCATGGCACAGACGGGCATTGTGAAAACCGCCATCACCATGGGCATGGCCAAGTCCCTAAGGGACAAAACCCCTTTGCCGTGGACGTGATAGCAGAAAAAAAATCAAAACCCTTGTCCACACGCAGAAACAGAATCGTGTTTCGTTCAAACCCCAGTCTCATTATCAGATTTACTTGATAATATCAAGGCATCTTCATCTTCAAACCACCCTCTTCTCCAGCACTGTCGTTGCATCAGCGAGCTCTTGTCCTGTGTGGCAATCCGCGTCAGCAACTGAGGAGTGATTGCATCATCAAACCCTACTAGCCACTACACTATCTTACGAATTTCATCAGCAACACGTGGGAATACATTTTGGTTGCTACTTTAACTTCTTTCAGAGAAAACTTCATAATGGTGAACCTACAATCTAAAATTTCCCAAAACAGTAGCAGTGCCTGATGCCGATGCATTCGTTATCACCATACCAACCCACTGGACGTGGCAACGGAGACACGAAGGCACACTAAGACAGGTGTATAACCAAATCTGCAGAGCAGGATATATTTTAACTGATGCTGGAGTTGCAGTTTAATTTATCGCTGAAACTTACCATTAATTTAATTATTCCAAGTGCCCAGCTGAAGATTTACCTTTAATTTAATTATTCCAAGTCTTAAAACATTATTTTTTAAACATTATTATATAAGTTACTACTCATAAAATATTTGCAATACTAATGTTAAAATATTTGTAATATTATATAAAATTTATAATATTTACAAATATTAATGTTAGCATAAATTCCTCCTAACTTTATGTATAACTTCCTAACTACATAACTTCCTCCTAACTAGTTGGGTAAGTTGTAACCTCCTTACTTGGGAGAAAAGTTAGCTAAGATATTTTGGAATGTAACTACCTT
>MNCI01030629.1:101320-130275 GCA_015680685.1 Gnetum montanum | reverse complement strand
TGTTGAATGCAATTGTTGACATCCATTATCTAGCCAAAATGGAGTCTCGTACGTGATAGTTTACGCAGCAATTTTTTGGTAGCATAGTAGGATTGTCTTGAAGAAATTGCTTATTTGAGCTTTGGGAGTTTGAACAATTAGTAGTTATTGAATTTGGGATAGCTTTATTGCGAAGTGTTTACTCATGTCATTTTACCTTGTTTAAACATTTGAGGTCTACACACATCTGCTTTCTTTTCTGTCTATTCCATTGAATCTTGCTCTATTTCTAGTTTTCTTGTGGAACTATCTCTTTCTCTGGGGAAAATTAGAAGTAGATTCGTAGAGTTGTGCTCAAATGTTTTTGCAAAATTTTATTTATTACAAGTAGGTATTATAAGGACCACGTAGACTAGGCAATTGAACAAAATAGGAACTCTCAACAACTCACAGTGCTTGGCAAAGTTGACTGAATCTCTTTAAGATAAGTCATTTATAGTTTACACACAACACAATCATTTTATTTTTCACAATTGCACATTGCAACAGCACACACACATACTCACATTAACTACTGAGTCTATTTGGAGGTATTTAGGCCTTGATGTTGCCAGAGACCAGGAGGCACCTAAATCCTGTTTGAGGACACGTCGGCGGTCGCGTCCCAAACAGTTACCAATAATAAATAGGTCACCCCCTGCAACACTTAGCATCATTTTTTCATTCACACAGGGGGAGTTTGTGAAATTTTTCTTTGCAAGTTGCAATTGAGTGGCCCTTGCTTTTCTCACTATATCTCGCTCTTTGGTACTCTAATTTTTATTCCGTTTGAACCTGCTTGAACCCGGAGTGTTCAGCTTAGTCATGGAGGAGGGACACTTGTCGAAAAGTGCCTAACATTTTTGAAATTTATCATTGCCCAAAGGACATCAACTAGGGTAATTAACTATAACACTTAAAATAATTGTGCCTAAAAATAATTTAACCCCTAGGTATACCAGGAAACTAAAATGGAAACCACCAAAATCATAGGACTCATTATTATAAACTTTCGGGCACTATCACACGTGATAACATAAGATCATTAATTAAGGTAAGCAGTAAGATATAACTTAACTTCAAAAATGACCTTACTAATGCTTGGCTCATGTGATTGCAGATGGCCCCGAAACGTGGATAACAGGAAGGTCCTACCCAAGGTGGAAGCAAACGAGCTTGGAGAGGTTAAAGATAAGGTCCTGCTAGACAACATGTAGAACAGGAGGAGAAATCATTCAGTATTCATCAAGATTAACCTCCTACTAGATGGTCCAGGCAGGCAGAAGGAGGAGTTGCTATAGCACCTGAACTGGGACAACAACTCACGTTGCCCCAAGATTGTGTTCAGGCTATCCATGAGAAGTCCACATTCGCTGCGGTGATTGTGGAGTTGAATTTTGAATCATTTGCAGAGTTCGCTCCTGAGGCTATTAGGGATCACCTTAAAGGATCTCCCTTATGGCCTATCCTCTCTGAAAGTGGTGCCTAGTACCTAGGAGAGACGTACCAATTTTGGCACAATAGGGAGCAAGGCACCATTATTAATATTTGTGGTGTGACAGTTGACTTCTCTACGTAGGCAATTTTGAAAGTGTTAAACCTTCCGAATACAGGGCCCTAGGTTGCTCAGTTATCCACTTGTTCAGACCCTAATGTGCGAAAGGATTGGTTGGAGAAGGCTTATGGCAGAGATAAAGCATTTGGTGAATTGACAATGGAAGAGAGAGTTTACTTCAAAATCGAAACATATCGCCTCTTCTCCACAAAGGGCCTCAAAATAATATCAATGTATGCGGCTAGAGGATGTGCAGTGTTGATGGGAAAGGTTAACGCTAACCTATCCCATCTATATTTGACGGAGATCCTGAGGCGGTTCGAAGAACGAAAGATAGGGAAGATGGCGCTGCCTTTCCCCTGTCTTATTAGAAAGATTTTTCAACGTGCTGGTATTCAGGGGTACACTAATGATGTCCTCCGAAAAGCCCAAACTGCTTCATACATTGAATTCCTAAAGGTGCCAGCTCCACAAAAAAGCACTGGCGAAGAGTTGGGACCAGAACAAGAAGAAGAACATATGGCTGGACCCAGTCAACCTCTAGCCACGGGTCCCAGCCAACAATAGGAAGCAGGGCCTAGCATAGGCTAGGATCAGCCATCGCTGCTGTAAGACTACAGACCGTCGATGAGCCATCTGAGGGCCATTGCTGAGATGGTTAGTTGGGGAAGTTGTGATTATGTAAACCTCTTCTGCATCATCGATGATGCCAGGAAGCCTACTATTTTGTTAGATCGCATAAGGGATGAAGTCTCCATTCACACAGGAGGATGGGAAAGTAGATGGTCACAACAGATCTCCGGAAATGCAGCATCTTTCCAAGTGCAGTTAGAGACTAGTGAAGGGGCCATTGTGGTGGTCATGCAACACCAGAATGCTGTGTGAGCTATAGATGTGGTCATAGACCACATCAAAGAATCCTTCAACATACCTGTTGTGCCACCAATAGATCTCTTAGGAGCACGGGATGCTCAAACTCTGGCCGGAACCTCAATGACTCCTACAGAACATGAGGATGTGCTGGATAGATTGCTTCAACTAGGACAAGTAATGACGTCCCTGTTTAACATCCCTCAAGATGTAACATCAATTTAGTTAGACCTCATTTCCACAAAGGGGAAGTTGGTCTTAATAGAAGTAAGGGTAGAGTATGCTGAAGTCGAAGTGTAGAAACTACAAGAGCAGCTCGTGGCCTTACAAGTAGCATAGCGGGACCCTCTGTAATTTGTTCTCACAGACCAGCTAGAAAACTTTAAAACCAAGTAACTAACAAAATTAATCATAGAGAATAAGAAGGTGGTGGATGAAAAGGAGAAGGCTATTTGGGATGCCTCCGTAGCACAGGTGAAAACCCATGCGTATCTTAAGTCACTCAAAGCCTTACAGGAAGAAAAAAATAGCTTGTGATTGACAACCTTCGGTTGATCACCGTAGAAAAGAAAAAGAATGTTCTCTATGAACACTTTCATCAATTACGAGAACGATATATCTGGGTCAATTGAGACGTAAGCCATTTAGCCAGAGAAAATTGAACCCTCTCGATGGAGGAGGTACGCGCCATTCATCAAAAGTTGATGATTGAGATAAGCACGTTGTAGAATGAGGCTAGACGACATGAGAAGCTGAAGGAGCATTTTTGCGATCAGGTGGGGATGTATAAATAGATCCTTGAAAAGGAGATCCATATGGCCAAGGCCCAAATCAACACTATCAGTGCTCAACACATTGATTGGCGGGCCATATTGGACACATGTGCCTTCGCCCAACAAGCGGAAGTTAAGAATTGGGACCTGTAGATTCAGGACTTGACAGAGTACATGGAGTTGGCAAACCTAAGATATGCCAACCTTGCCATGTTAAAATTAGGGCACCCAAGATTACAGCTCAAGCAGTAGGTAGCAACCACCCACATCAAATATGAAGTAGAATTTGCAGAATGCAAGAAGCTATTGGAAAAATTGGATGTTGCAAATTCTGAACTTGAGATGGTAAAAGCCAGCTACNAAGGCACCAATGGAGGAACCACCACCACCAGGAACTACATGAGTTTCACATTTTTGTAGTTATAGCATATTCTATGTGTTGTGTCTTTATTTTTTTTCTTCCCACACTATGGCATCATTCCATTTTTCCATCTAATAATCCCATACCTATCCACTATGTAATCACTGTAACTTGAGGACAATTTTTCATTTAGTCGTGGGGGTATGATGGGACGCGATATCGCATAGGCCGCGATATTGCATCTTCCCCTACGATATCGCATACACGATATCGCAATCTGCTGCAATGTCTATAAATAAGAAGTGGCTCTCCCTTGTTTCAACAAATTAGAGTTAGATTGTAGCGAAACTCTGGTAGTTTGATCCCTCCAAAGATAGATTATTTTTCCTGTGTATGCCCATAGTGTGGCGAATGTAATTGTACGACATCCTTTATTCGAGTGTGACATACTTGGACACGCACAAGATCAGAAATAAAGATCTAGATTACTTCATCATTACAGCATTCACTTTGTTTATTTATTTATTTAATTGTTATTTACTACTTTCCTAATTAGTCTCTCTCCCCCTTATCTCACGTTAAAACGTAGAATGAGTACAACTTGATTACGAGCATTTAAGTGTGACTACTTGGTAACCCAGTAGCGTACCTAGGATCTACGCTTGGTAATCCTAGTGGTAGTCATGCACGAAGTCCAAGATGTGTACGGATGATCAAGGAACAGATGCTCATCGCACATAGGCTATATTAGATCCTTTTACCCTTTCTCTCTTAGCTTAGATAATATTACTTTCCATTGCCTTTAGGAGTAGCATTAGATTAGGAACCACATCATACACCTCACTATGGACTAAACCATACGTGAAAAATATAATACTAGTTTAGGTGGGAAGGCAGAAAACTTTGACCTAAGGCTAACTGTCTAGGTGGCACAACTAGTCCGTCTGCGGAGTTCGACTGGATCGCGCGTGCAATGCTCGTATTCGTATGGTTGAGTGTAGGGGTACCTCGCCACTCATCAATCATGGTGGGAGCCTCCTCTATTGTGTGAGCCATAATGTAGAGCTCTTGTGGAGGGGCAATGCATAAGGGTTGTTGTTTTTTGGGCCTAGGGGTATAGCTAGGGCTAGTTTGTGGTTTAGGTATTGGTGATTTGGGTTGCCACTGCTTGTATGTGGCCAGGTTGCTGGAACTTGGACTTGGTGTGGGTATCGCCGGAGCGACTTGTGTGTTTAACATCATGATGGATGGTGGCTAGTAGTTTAACGTCATACCAGATGGGTTGTTAGATGTTGCCCTTATGATGAAGGATCTCTTGCTTCGAGAATTCGTTGAAGGTACAGTACTGCTAGGTTGCATTGCGTTGAGCAATCCTTTCTTTGCCATTCTTTGCAAATCATTTTGCAAAGTTCGACAAGTGTCTATGTCGTGTCCAGGCATTTGGTGGTAGTGGTAGTATGCACTCAAGTCAAAATGTTGTGGGACACATGCGTTGTATGTTATAGTGGGATGACTTGCCAATTCATAGTGTTTCTGGTTGCGTATGTGGGCATCATTTGACATGCATTTGCATTGGACCAGACCAGCGTTAAGGAGCTGTTCTAGCAATTGGGAAGGTTTTCTCAACAAGGGTATGTGTTTGCGTTGGGTGCGCTCACGTCTAGGAGCAGCTTATATGGCGGTGCCAAAGTTAGAGCTAGCGGCTTGGGGTGTTGAGGCCATGGGCCTATTGGCTGCATGTGTTAACATGGTGATTGTTGCAATTGTTGCGTTTGATATTGCTTTTGTATCCTACGCTATTTTTGTTGCTTTTGTTGGTTGCAGTTGTTGCATTTGTTGTTATTTTTTGTGTTGTGCATGTTGTTTTTTGTGTTGGCTCCTGTAGGCCAAGTAGGATGGGTCATTGCTTGCTCTTGCTACCTCTTTGATGCCCCTTGCTTGGTCAAAGGGCTGGGTAAGAGACTTTGGGGCCTGGTAGAGCAGTTTGAACTTGATGAAGTCATTGACTGCACCCTTGAAGATTGTCAAGAGATGTGTCTTTGTGATCGGCTCATGCATTTAATTGGTTGTGACACTCCATCATTGGAGGAAGGGTAGTATGGGCTCTAGGGGTCCTTGTTTGATGTGGAGGAGCTTGTCGATTGTCACTTCAGGTTTGATGTTATATTTGAATCGTGTCACAAACTGGCATATGAGGTCATTGAGGGATGCAATGGAAGCTCGAGGTAGGGCATGTTACTAGTCTAGAGCTTTGCCAGTGAGCGACAGGGGAAAGAGGCGTAGAATGGCATGTGGCAAGGAGTGCAACGTGATGGCTTCTATGTAGAATGTGATGATATGTGCATTGGGGTCACTATGACCATTGTATTTTGTCAGATGTGACAACAAATAGCCTGCGGGTAGTGTAAAGGGTGGGACCATAGGACAGATTGGATCATCACGGTAAAATTCCACCACCTTGGGTGTGTCTGAGGAGGCAGCCTTAAGCTAGTTGATTTCCTCCTTCATCAGAGTCTGGATGAGTTGGGACACTTGTTCCCAACTCATAGATTCACTAGCCGATTGTGTTGACTGGACTTGTGTAGGTTACGTTGTGAAGGGTTGGATCATCGGTTGTGGGCTTTGCGAGTTTAATGTCACAGTAGATGGTTGTTGGTAGTTTAACGTCATACCGGATGTGTGTTGGAAGTTTAAGGCTATACTAGGCCATGGATAGTTTAATGTCATCCCGGACGGATGATGAGCAGGTGCCTGAGGCACTGGTGAAACAGGCATGACACATGTGGTGCTTGCATAAATGTTGGGTTGAGGTTGGGGAGGCTGGGGCATGGCCCTAGCATAGGCATAAGGTACTTGTGCTGCTTGGGGTTGGGCCCCATCGTATGTACAAGGTGTTTGTATTGTTTTAGATTTAACTGCGATGTCGTCAACGTAATCATTGAGCAAATTGAGCATGTAATCACTAAATATATGTCATTGCTCATTGATATGTAGCTCCTGCATTTTTAAGGCCAAATGGCATCATAGTATAATAGAATGTACCCCATGGTGTCATGAAAGTTGTCCTAAGTTGATGTTCTAGATTTATTCTTATTTGATTATATCTTGAAAATTCATCCATAAAGGATAATAGTGCATGCTCAGTGGTTGTGTCAATAAGTTGATCGATACTGGGTAGCGGGAAGTCATCCTTTATAGTGGCTGTGTTGAGATCATGGAAGTTGATGCATATGCGTATATTACCGTTCTTCTTAGGGACAACTATAATGTTTGATGCCCAATCAGAATAATCAACAGCTCGGATGAAATCGGCTTGGTAGAGCTTTGTGATTTCAACACGGACTGCTAACACCACCTCGGGTCTAACCTTTCGTGCTTTTTGTTTGACCGGTTTAATTTTTTCATCAAGGATAATATTGTGTTGGACGATTCGGGGATCTAATCCTGGCATGTCAGTATATGACCATGCAAATTTTTTTATGTTATCTTTAAGTACTTAAGTGATGTCACCAACAAGTTGTGAGTCTAGTAGGGTGCTTAATTTCAATGTTCTGGCTTCACCATTAGATGTGGTAATGGGGACCTCAACAAGAGGATCTTTAGTGATATTATCGGCTTCTAGATCCAAAGTCTTAGTCACTTTTTTAGGCCAGGTTAACATTTCTTTAGTGGAGGATATTAAATTGGTATAAGTGGATGGGTCTAGATCCAAGGATTCCAGGTTGATTGCTCTTTCTACCTCCCCATATGGTCCAGTGAGAGACAAAGTTGAAAGGATATTCTTGGTGGCCATGGTGCCTGCTCCTGCCAATTTAAATTGGGAGCGAAGTAAGAGACACGCCCTCAGCGGAAGAGTTACTAAATGTAAATGAACACAGAGAATTTTAAATTATGTACTGACAAAATTGGGAGACACAGCTGTAGTCATGGCAGTTTAAGGCCATACCAGGTCGCATGGCACTTAAAGGCCATATCCGGCTGGATAATATTCATGTTGACTTGTCATTTGGACCGAGTGCATAGAGCATTTTTTATTTTTAAATTTTGTGTGAACAATAAGTTTACAAGGCTCTAAAATTTTTTGGATTTTAAATGTTTATGTATGTATGTATGTATATATATATATATATATTTGGTTTTAACTTTCCATTCTTTCCTAAAAAAAGATTTGGCCTCATCTCCAGAAGTTGGAATAATGAGGAATACAGGCTGACATAAAACATAGATGAAAACAAATTTAAAACATGGTGAAATTTAAATAAATAAAACAAGATAAAGTGAGAGAAAATAAAAATAATAGGAAATAAAATAGAATGTTTTGGATTTAAAATGGGATTTTGATATAAAGGAAGGGGCTTTTATGCTAGCTTGAGTTCTTGGACTGCAGCGTGAGCTACAACGTCAGCATTAGCAAGGCGACATGAAGGACAAGGGTAGAGGAAAGGCAAGCCGAGACAAAGGGAAGAGGTAGGCAGATCTAGCATTTGTGGAGGAGAGTGAAGAACTTCTCCGGTGTTTCCCCAAGCCAGGATTCCAACGTGGGATGGGGCCCTACATAGGTAAGTTTGTTTTCTCTTGTTTTTCTTCGGCATTTTACAAACAACATTACCTAGGGTAGAATTTCGGCTACGATTTTGGTTTTCTAGGGCTGCAATTTTGGGTTTCTTTGGGATTTATCTGGGATTTGTGGTGTCAGCGTGAGCACCTAGGGCGTGTATGTAGGGCATGAGTGCCAGGAATGTCTAGAATGGCGTGAGTTTTTGGGGCTTCCTATGGCATGGATTTAGAGCTTTCTCGGGTTTTCTAGTGACGTGGGGTTTTTTGGACTTTTTCTGGGCATCTCAGGCTACAGGGTTTTGGGCTTTCCTACAGCGTGATTTTTGTGGCCTCCTACATGACTTTTAGGGCCTTGGCCAACATGAGCTTAGGGCTTCTTTGTGCTTTGTGGATGTTTCTGCCTTCCTGGCAGCATGAGCATTTCTGCCGTCCTTGGCAATGTGAGTGTGGGAAGTTACAGGGGAAAAAATTGTTATTATTTCTTGACTTGCAGCATGAGTTTTGGGCTTCCTGGCAGCGTGACTACTAGGGGAGCCTTAGCATGAGTGCAGAAAAGGGTCAATTTTTGGTGTGAAAACTTTGGGCAGTGCCAACTTTTGTGTAGCATGATTACTAGGCTTGGATAGCCTGAACACAGGGCAGAGGGTTTTGAGGAAGATAGGCATTGTGGGTTGCTAGATCTCCTGCAGAGTGCATTGCTGGTTCTCAGCTCATGCTGGAATGTAGAGAACCTAGCGTGAGTGGCTAGACAGGCCCAAACTGGACAAACCCCAGCGTGAATGGCTGGACCATCCCCAAGCTCGAGTTTGAGTCTGGCATGCTAGCATGAGTTGTTTGGCAACAAGCCTCAGTGTCGGTGCGTTTGGAATGTTAGCGTGCGTTAGGCCACAAAGGCTAACGTGATTGAGGGGAAGGTAAGCGTGAGTTGTCTAGCGTGAGCCATTTAGTGTGAGCCATCCAGCGTGAGCCCTCTAGCATGAGCCATTTGGCCACAGTGTGAGTTTGCTGGGAAGGCCCATTACTTGCTGGTTTCATGTTTATATCGTTTATTTGTTTTCGTGGGATAAATGATTTAAACCTTACTTGAGTAAGTGTTTGTGTTTTGTACTTTTGTGTGAACTTATTGTGAAATGAATTTCAATGTACCCTAGTAAGCGTTAGATACACTAAATAGATATTGGTGTCCTTATCTCATGGGGTGAAGCTGTGTATTCAAAGTATCTACTTATGTGGTTTTTGGTTTTATGTGATTTTTCCCTATTGTTAGCACTTAGATTTTTTACTTACCTAATGTTTTTGGCTATGTGCAGGGGACCTAAATCTTCTCTTCTCGTGGTTGAGCTTGTTGGCGTACTTGCTTGGTTTGGCCCCTTTGGACTAGAAACACCTCCCTATGACATGCGCATCGGGCCCCATGTGATATGGTTCTACCCCGGTGTCAGTTCATTTTTATCTTTTGTCCTGAAAGATTTTAATGTGGTTATATGGTCTCACCTGAGTGAACAGTTGGCTCGTGATGTTATTGAGACCGTGTTGCCTGGGTCTACACAAGGCATGCTTGCCTTTGTTACCGACATAGACGAGGGGCTTTTTAGAGTTGAGGGAGGCCCTGCTAAGGGTCCTAGATCTACACGTCCCTTGACTTATGTGTGGGAGTTGCCCACTTGTACCCATTACAATGGTAGCAACACACTTTTCTTAGCTTTCCGTGTGCACACTCTATTCCAAAACCCACCTGGGATAGTATATAAAGTGGACAAGTATGCATTCTTGTGTCTTACTTTAATTTTTGATTCTTTTTTGAATTTTATGTCCTCATCTAAATGTAAATGTTGTTTTCCTATGTCAGCCTTGTTTTGATGAGAATGGGATGCGCAATGATAATGGTGGGGTTGCCTTAGCATGCACAATGCTAGAGACATTCATGGTGGGCCCCATTCTTCATGTCGCAGTACTGGACCAAATAAAGGTGACTATTGTTGACTACCATAGGCAGTTTTCAAGAGCTTTTGAATGCTACCAAGTTCGTGGCTAGTTACATAAGGATTGGTCTTCTAATGGGCCAATTTTTTCTCAAAGGATTGATCCTGCACTCACCTCGCCTACATCATTCACAGATGGTAAGTGACCGCACTCTAGACTCCATTTTCCTTTTCATTGCATCATCATGTATCATGTTCTTTTTCTAACTCTTCACTCTATGTTTTTCTTTTACAGCAGCCATCCCCCCCCCCCCCCCCCCCAAAGAAGTTACCATTATAACAGGGCGTACTGAGGCTACACTTTTTATGAAATATGGGGAGGTAGAGCAATCACAAAAATGGTTGTATAAGCAAGCTTCTGATTTGATCATCAGTTGCCTTACCCGAGCAGGTCTGATGGACTTGTTCATAACTTTGACTCCTAGCATTCTGGCTACTGAGATAGTCACTATTGTTGCTTCTTTCAGTGGTGATGCTTTCCATTTTACCACACGAGTTTGAGGAGTCAAGGTATCTTTCTGCTTGACCACTGAGTTTATTTATGATCTTTTTGGTGTGCCCATGGATGGTGCCATGGTGACCATAGATAAAGAAACTAAAGATGTATAGGTCATAAGAGAGCTTGAGCAGTGGTTAGGCATGTCTCGAGGTCCTAGGGGCTTTGCTATGCGAGATGATACTCAATCATTGGAGATGAACTTCCTGTATTCTCTCTTCCGGGCATGAGCCTTTCCAAAATCTCTTTCTCAAGGAAGAAGCCTTGGGATCGAGTCTGCACATGTGATATGTGCAGTTTTAGAGACAAGCATGTGCTATAATTGGGCACAGTTTCTTGGATCTAGTTTTCGTGGAGAGATTATTAGGTTATGTTCAAACATCCACGCCAAATTCCACTTTACATTTGCTTTCTTCTCGGGGTATCTACATAGGTTTGCTGAATTCCTAGTAGTTTATGATGACAATTGCTATATTTTGAGGGATTGTTCACAATTGTCCCACCCTTGGATTCACCATTTATATAGCACCACTAGATCCTAGGACCCACCGGAAGACATTGAGGAATTAGTATCAATCACTACTGGGGGTGCGGCTAGTCGTTCCCATCATTCCCATGATAGCTTGGGATTGGACCCACCTAGGTTGCACACGTCTATTAAAAGGGTTGAACATTTAATTGGGGGAGACTATTGGGAAGTCTAAAGAGAAGGTGAAGAGGAAAGAACATCCAAGGGAGCCTGCTCCAGATGTGATACCTCCAAGAGCAAAGAAGATTCGGTTTGTACTGCCAATGGAGGGTAAGTGGCTTATTTTATTGTTGTGTATTTACTTTTAATTTTTGTTTTGGTTTATATGTTATTAAAGGTACATATGTATATATGCTATGTGATACTAACTCTAGGATTTTGGTGTTATTCAGAGGAAAGTCTTGAGAGGGAGAGAGAGGTCATGGCCCGAATAGTTGAATCAGAAGCGGTCATCACAGGACCTAAGGAGGAAGGAAAAGAAAGGGAAGAAGCAATCAGGGAAGAAGAATCTCCTACCCCACAAGAGGAAGATGTGATAAGCAATGTGGGGATGAAGCTTGCGGAGACCTTGGATGCACTTACGCATTCAAGTGATGAGAGAGATGTCCTCGATGGTTTCTTTGATGGATCTTTGCGGCTTGGTGATCTGCCCAGGCTAAATAGCGAAGGGCTTTTTGGTATGTTCCTTTTAGCTTAATCCATATACTGTGTCTTTTAATTTTCATGTGTTGTTCTTGATCATCTTGATTATCTTTAGCATCAGAGGTATTTGTTGAAATTTCTGAAGCACATACATCCTGGGAAGCGGTGTCAGGATCACAGGTCTCGATTGAAGAGACCTCCCCTGCTCATCCCACATCAACTAACTAGCTAAGGCCATGGCATGAGATGCCTAGCAAAATGAACTTTTTTAAGGGCATCATTAATGATGTGGTCGCTCACCTACGAGAAGCTCATCTAGAACTAGGTAAGCTAAGTGTCTGGTTTTATTTGTGTTTTCTTTGCATTCATTATCGATTATAGATTATTCATGTGTGTGGTATTTACACCTACAGGTGCTAAGCTCCAGTGGGATCCTTCTGAAGCCACTCATATTGATGCTTTTCCTGAATTACCAGGGAATATTGAGCAAGTCCCTAGGAAGTTTTACGATGTAGTTTCCGGTTGCATCGTACAAAACGCCAAGTCACTTTGGACTTGTATGCATTTGGTTGACTATCTATGAGATGAGGTCCACTCATTTAAGGAAGTCCTAGAAAATGAGAGAGACAAGAAAAGAGATCTCTAATCCCATTATGATCTTGCTGCTGCTAGGCTGTTCGGTGATAGCACATGGTGCACATCTGAAATCACCAACGCACGTTATTGGACGATTTTGAACAGCAAAGTGCAGGTGATAAGGGACTTAGCAGAATAAAGAGCACAAATGGACCTACTAAATAGAAAATTTCATGATTGGAAGTCCTTCGCTACAAAATTATGGAAATGGGGCCAAAACCAAAAGGACCACAGGCATCAGTATAAGAAATGGTTAAAGGAGGAGTCAATTCAACATCACCGGATGGAGATGTTCATCAATGGGTTAGGCTTGCATTCTGCTTATGATAGGTTCTCTGAGTGCACCGAGGTGGAGGGATCTCCCGAGAGAACCATTACTACTACCTCTAGGGAGGCTTTGACTGGCATGTTCTCTCTTGAGCACCCTACCTAGACTGCAGTGGACAAGGGTAAAACCTTGGCTAGTGTTGATCTTGGCCTGGAGGAAGATTGGGTGAACGTGCTCGAGGAGGAGATTCTATGATGTTTGGAGGCCAACTTAGGACCTTCCTCACTTGTGAGTGTTTTATTGTGGCTTTTATTTTTGTATGGTTTTATTGCTTTCATTGTTAGTGTTACTCTTTTTCTTAGTTTTGCATTTATAATTTGCTTTACTAGTCTTACCTATTTTTTGTTTTCTGTCCTGTTCTAGAGACATGTTAATGATGGAGCTGGCCCTAGTGGAGTGAGAGTGGATGATGAAGAGGATCTTGGGGACTAGCCCCCTTCATGAGCTTAGTGTCAATCAAACTTTGGCCATTAAATGTTTTTGGATTTTTGTATGTTTGATGGAAACATATAGTTGACAAATGTAATAATACNTTAAATGTTTTTGGATTTTTGTATGTTTGATGGAAACATATAGTTGACAAATGTAATAATACAGACCTAATTATGGCATAATGTGTTGGAATTTTACTACCATGTTGATGTATCATTTTTTATTTTATTTTATGTGTTTTCTCTTTTTATTTGCTTTTTCAAGTATTATCGTGAACATATGCGTATAGCTAAATGAAGGAACAAAACGTAAATCAACACTTGTAAAAGAAGAAAGTAACGAGAAGGAATAGGTCGAGATTGTAACTTGTATCGTTTAAACTAAAATTTGACATAACGTAATGAATGTTTGTAAACTTGCAACATATTGAATCCTAGTTTAAAGCCATTTCAGGCTGTTTATATTAGTTTAAAGTCATGGTGGACTATTGCATTTGTTGTTAAAGGAAGAAGGATTACCAATTTTATGCCATATTGGGCCAAAAGCACTAACAGTTTTAGGAATTTTTTAAAAGGAAACTAGCCATTTTGACTATGGCTAGTTTAACGTCATTACGGACGTTCGTTGGCATTTTAACGTCGTACCAGACGATTGGTAGTTTAACGTCATTTTGAAAATTTAGTGATTTGCTCTAGTTATTAAGTTACCTCTTAATCTTTTGTAGTTTAACGTGAGGGGTAGGGCATGTAGGCACGATTTTATACTCACCCTCCCCTTCACCGGTGACGTCAAAGGGTAATTCCGACCAAGAGACATCAGTGGGATCAGCTCCTATGTTTATGTTGCCTAGTGCTTCCTCAGTTTTAGTAGGATTGTGAGTTAACGTTGGGTTCATGTCTTGAGGTATGCTCATAGTTCCTTACTTAGGCTCAATGAACTCGATTTTTGACTCTTGATCTACCTCAGGGTGTGAGGAAGTGAGCGATATTGTTGTATCCCCACGTATGATGATTTCACTGCTCTCGTAAGGTAGGTGGATCTCCTGATGGATCGGTGAGGATACGGCTCTAAGTTAAGCTAGCCAAGGACGTCCTAAGATCAGATTAAACCCTAGAACTTCTTCAACCACTACAAATTTAGTTGATGTTGGGAATTGGTCCCTAGCTATGAAATCTAAGGTAACCATACCTTTCACCCCAACGCGGGTACCACTGAAGGATTTCAAGAAAGAATTTGTCATGGGTTATATTTCTTCAGTAAATCCTAGTTTTTCTATGACAGGAAAGGGTATTACGTTTGTTGCCGCACCGTCATCAACATGCACCCTACGTATCTTGAAATGATCGACCTGTATTGTTATGAACATAGGGGCTATGGTAACTTCTGTTTTCTCATCTAGCTTAATGTCCTTAGCATGAAACTCCAAGGATGTGGTCTTTGATTCCTGAGTTTGCAGGGACAGTATTGCATAAATGGACGGTTCATCTGTAGGAAGGTCCTCACTAATAGGGATCGAAGTTAGCATCCGCACGAGAGCTTCTCAATGTATTGGTGAAGTCATTACTAGGTCATACAAACTTAAAGAAGTGTTTTTTTGTTTTAAGGCTTGTGTGACTTTGGTCAATGCACTCACTAGGTCTTTACTGTTTGGGGCACCCTTGTTTGTGGAGATTTGGTCCATTTGACCTAGCATTCGTATTTCTCGTGGAGGAATCTTAGGGTTGGTAACTGAGGATGCTGGGTTCAGGACACAACCTGTGACATCATCCTTGTTTTGATGACTCGTACTAGGCTCATTAATGGATGGACCCATGGGAACAACGTTTAACAGTGTGGGTTTCAGTGGTCCTAATTTGTGCTGATGGTTTTCTCTTTCCAGGCGCTCTCTTGTTAGTCTATGGGCAAGACGTTCTAGCAAAAGTCATGAGGGAATGGAGCTGGGTTGTGTGTTAGGGTGTTTTGGCTTCCAGATCACAAAGGAAATGGGTCAATTTTTAGATGGTGTGGTTTTTACTGCAACAGAAGGAGGTACGCAGATGACGAATGGTTTTTGTGGTGTAGGGGATGTGCGTATGATGAAAGGGTTTTGAGGAGATGTTGGGGTAGGTGTATTTTCTGAAGGCTCACAGATCATAAAAGGTTTTCGTGAGACGTCCTGTCTATTCTCCACATGGATAATATTAATCACATATGGTGCATCGTTGGTATTGAGAGGATCCTTGTAAACCCCCATGGGTTGGTTTTGGGTCTTACTGGATTTACCTCATCGAACACTACTTCACCCCTGTCAATCATGCGTTGTATATCCTATTTCAAGGTGAAACAATAATCAGTCCCATGACCACACCATTGGTGATATTCACAAAACCTATCTAACCTAAAGCCTATTGGAATGGGGGGCTCATTAGCTATTGCTAGAGCTAGGTTCTTGGCCAACTCACAAAATCGATCATGTTTTTGAGAGGCCGCAGGAGACATTTGTTTATGTTGGATTATGAGTTTATGATGGTGTTAAGATAGCAGGATTATATCAAATGCTGAAGGGATGAACTCACAACCTCCTTTGTGGATAAGTTCATAGTCTTGCTTCGCTTCCCTCTCTACATAATCGATAGGTAAGTTGGCTTGGATCTTGACACAGATGAAGTTATACTGTTCATGTGTAAGACTTGCATAGGTAGGGTCTTTGCCCTGTAGCCTGAGTGACGGGCGCGTAGGGCCTTGGGGATTTATCTATTCAATGATAGTTATTGGTTCTGTAGCAGTCACAAGGTTCGAGGTTTCAGCCCCAAAGTCAGAGATTAGCAGTGTTACTGGGTTAATCTGGGAGGATTCTATAGTGAGTGTAGTAAACTAGGCTAGATGAGTTGAGCGTGAGCAACTACAGTGTGACAAACAACAACGTGACTAACAGCATGAGAAGTAGTTGTAGCATGACAAATAGTGTGACGTGACTAGACGACGTGACTTGACAAGCAGTGTGACCTGACAGGCAGTGTAACCTGACAGGTAGCATGAGCAGCTGCAACATGATAGATAATGTGACCTAACAGGCAACATAACTGATAGCGTGAATAGCTGTAGCGTGAGGTAATAGGACGGATGGACAGGATGGGTGAGTTAAGCTGGTGTACGTAAGCTAACTGGGCAATTTGGGCTTTAGTTTCAGCATTTTTTCTATGCAGCATTTGGATAGGCAGCGTGATCAATGTTTTGATAGACAACAAATAGGTCGTGGCCCTCCTTCTAATGCCAATTTACTGTACTGACCTAAATCGTCGATGTAAGGCTAGAAGGGAAAACAAACACTGAAAGATCGTCGGGCAGACATAGCTAACCCTGCCTTCACTTGAGGGCGAACTGGAAAAGGAAACGAAANCAAACACTGAAAGATCGTCGGGCAGACATAGCTAACCCTGCCTTCACTTGAGGGCGAGCTGGAAAAGGAAACGAAAGTAGAGTGCCTTGGATGGTCTACATGCAAATCAACCAAGGAATTCCTTGAGTGTAGACTATGGCCTACGCTAGGGTTATCGTAATTGATATTTGAAAGATAAACAGTGTGCATGAAATGTAAATAGAAATATATGCAGAATTGGTATTGTAAACAAAACGTAAACTGAACGTAAAATAGAGTAAACAATAAAATGGCTGGCAAAATGAACTATATTGTATTGCTTAGAAGAAATTTACATCGGTCAAAGCGTAGCTGCACATGTGGATGGCAGGTCAAGTGCCAAACCCCAAGGTGATGTAATGTGTTTTAGAAGTGCTTGGAGGCTAGGAGTCAAGTGTGCCTGAGCGCCCAAGGATTGCTAGTCTGAGTTTCCTAAGCTGTCTACCTTCAAAATTTCCAACCCTGTTTATGTGATTTGACAGGGTATTTATAGGGTTTGGCTAGGCTCAGGTGTGGAATTCATGGGTGGAATCAACGGTTGAAAGATGAGAGGAAAACAGATCTAGTGACATGTGTCCAATGGATAGTTGTATGTGAGTTGGACGTGTGTGGGGAAGCTACGTTCTTGACCAAGTGCATTGTATCTTACAGCGTGCGTCGGCTTACTCAAGCTAGCTTACGCTCATGGAAGCACATACAATTTAGAGCGTAAGAGCTTGAAAAATGCACAAATGATGAAAATTTATAATGAGAGAAATTGGTTAGGCTCATTTCAAACTTCTAGATCTTTGAATTGACTACTGTAGGATGTCAATTTAAGTGCCTTTGTGGTTGTTTGAAGTGTTTTCACCTGATCAGGACTTCCAGTGTGAGTTGATTTTGTCTTAGCATGTCCTCAACGTGCACACACTATACTCATGCTGTAGCATGACCTTAGCGTGAGTGACTTGAAAGTGATGCATTTCACTCCAAATTTTGATTTTTGAAGCCTGATTCTTGAGTGCACCTACTATTTGACTGTGGTGGATCTTGAGAGTGATCTAAAAATTAAAAAATGAGCTTGAAATTGACTTGTTTTGAGCCACCTTTGGCAGCTCATGCTGGACTCATGTTGCAGCATGACCACAGCGTGAGTTGCAAAAACCTACAATTTTTGGACTTGAACACTGGAATTCTGAAGGCTGATGTTTGAATTTTGTCGATGATGAACTCCAAGGATGACTTGGTCGTTGGGAATCAGATCGTTTCAACTTAGTTTTGGGCTCTAAAAGTTGCCCACGCTATAGCCTAACCTCAGCATGAGTGAGCAAATTTGCACCTTTTGATGTTGAAATTTGAATCCCTGAATGCTGAAGCTTGGAGTTGACATCAGTGGTCCTTGAGGATGGCATGTTTATTCAATTTTGAGGCTCTAGAGTAGCTCACGCTACCCTCATGCTGTAGTGTGACCACAACATGAGTGCAGAGGACAAGCCAGCGTGAGTGTAGTGCCTTAGTCAAATTTTGGCCTTCAAAAGCTTAAAAGGGAGATCTGGGTTGTTCTTGTTTCAAAGTGTTAGTCTGAAATTAGTGGTGTTTCAATGTGTGTGTCAAGTCATGTGTGTTGCAAATAAAAATCCATACCTTCCAAATTGTAAGAGGAATTAGAGGATGAGTTTTTACTCAGTTGTGGGGGTATGATGAAGTGTCATTTGGTCATGCGTTTACTAGGCCGTGTATACGGAACCCCGTATATGCAGCTGTGTCGACGTGGCCCCGTATACGCAATCACATCGACGTGGCCCCGTATACGCGATCACGTCTACGTGGCCCTGTATACACGGCCCCATTGACGCATCCTTCCATGCGTTGATGTGGCCCCGTTTATGTAGAGCCTATTCTGGCCTATAAATAAGAGAGCTTCCGCCTCTCTTAGGTACCTTTTTGTCATTTGTAGCGAAGCTCTTGCAGTTTGTTCCTGCGAGAGATAGAATATTTTCCAAGTGCCTGCAATAGGTGTAAGAAAGGTGTCCAGCTCTTTATTCGAGCACTGATGTACCTGAGCCCATTGGCATGAACAACAATAAAGACAAGCTTTTCAATCATTCCTTGCAGTAATTGGATTTAGTTATTTAATGCATTTAATAGTTTAATATTTCTATGCTTTAATAGTACTTAATTTTCTCTTGTTATTATTTTAATTACTTTTGCTCGTTTATAGTTCGTAGGAACCATAAGTACGACCATCTCGAACATAAACCCAACACTTGGCAACCCAGTGATGCTTAATGTCTAGTAACCTAGTAGTGGTTAGGGGATGCTTAGGATGTGCAACCCAGTGATGCTTAGGATTGGATACTTATGCTAGGAATAGTTAAATATATAGATTAGGATAATCATGGATTAGATAATATTTCATTCCTTACTTTCCATACCTTCATTAGATGCCAGAAGATAAAGGGAAAAGCTATAAAAATTAGTTGCCTCAGTCTCACTTAACCATCGCCATTAGAACGCCACAAGTGAGGTAGGGAAGACAACGACCGTTCTAACAAAGGGTTTTGCTGGTTAAAGTTCTGGTTTCTGTTAAGTGCTTACAGTCTATGGAATGCAACCGAGTCGCATGTAAACACCCATGATTTGCATGGTTGGGCATAGGGGTACCTAGCTGCTCATTAGTGTTCATCTGTTTTGTTGAAGGATCTTCTACCCTCCATTATGATTTTGTTGTTGTAATTGCTGATTTGGGGGTTTACCCATCTCATTATATAAATAACGAGACTTTCCCTCAAAAAAAATTAGAATACATCACAAGCTTGATACTAAGTAGACATCATTGGGGGAAAAAAGGAAAAAAAAAACTTTTCGATTTTAGGATTGTCTCACAAACATGTTTTGGAAGTACATATTTATATAGTTAAAATGATATGTTTATTTTTGTTTTTTATTTTTGGTAAGCAAACATAGACTATTTGGTTGGAACATTTGGTTTGTTATTATTGAAGTTGTTGATTCAAGAGCAACCAAATGAAATTGAATTTACATCATAAACTATGATATGTAAGCCATGAGCTTGATTTGATGAATTATAACTTAATCAATAGGCTTATTGTCTTAAATGCAACTGGTTGGTAACTCTTAAAATTGAAATATTGTAATAGCAATAATAGTGACAAGTGAAATGTGTCAATATTTCATTACATATTTTGATTTAAGGGTCATCACTTTGAGGCTTAACATGAAATTGTTAATATGAGGCTTTTGATTTGGAAACTCCAAGTTACAAGTTTGATTCCAATGGATATTTCTAAGTTGTAAAGTTCTATTTAAGTTCTATGAAAGTTTCATGTTGGTTATATCTTATAGTGATACATATAGTCATTTAATTCTAGTTTTACCAATCCTCCCTCTCCTACTACTCCACCCTTAAACCAAGCTTAGCTTTTATAGTTTTATGTTTTTATTCAATTTCATATTTCCATTCATTCTCTTCCATTTTTCTTATTTTCCCTAAATCTTTGGTTATTTACTTCCAATTTGTATGTTTCATGGATTAATTTCTCTTTTATTCTTTTTATGTTACTCTAATTTGTTATTTTGTTCAATTTTATGTTTTAATTCTAATAAAGCATTTATGTGAAGGCTACGACATTGCACTAATGATGTTGTAGTTGCAATATCACATGCTTTTATACAATGTCATAGATACAATATATATAGGGCTAGTAAAGCCTATAAGCATTGTCTACCCACTACATTAAAAGTACATTTTGGTCATAGTTGTAGCCAAACTCCTATATTTTCATTTCGTAACTTAGAATAGTTAATGAGTGTCTCACAGCATGTTTTGAAGTAATTGTTTGGAGTTTTTATTTGAGTACCTTATACTTGAACACTTTGCATAAAATGATAATAATGACTAAGATTACTCCATATCATTGCATCACTTTGACTTAGCTTAGAATTTACTCTTTATGTAGTTTATCTTTTCATGCACATAGTTTAATGTTTACTTTTACATGTACTTATGATGAAATGTAAATAAGATGATTGCATTGATGCATTAGTTTTGATGCATCTCAGGATGCATTGGTGCATGTGCGTCAACACTGAAGTAGTCATTGCTTATATAAATGCGCACACACATCACATTTATGGCACCATTTAGTTGTTCGCTTAGCTAGAATCTTGTAGTTTCTTTCCATAAAAGTTAGTAAAATTTTCCTTCTAAGTGCTCATAGCATGGATTGAAGTGATTGCATGATATTTTATTCGAGAGTAATATGTACTTGAACATTGTTGCATAAATGACATTAAAATCAAATTTCTACCATTCATTGCAACATTTAGATTAGTTTAACTTTACTTTCTAGCAATTTACTTTTTTGTTATTAAACATTTAATATTATAATTCATAATTAGCATGCGTATGACCACTTCAAGCATAATATATTAACGCTTGGTGATGAGAGCGATTGCTCTAGCAGTTATTCTAATTATTAGAGTAGTTACTCTAGCGGTTACTCTAGTAGTTATTCTAATTATTAGAGTGGTTACTCTAGCGGTTACTCTAGTAGTTACTCTAATTATTAGAGTGGTTACTCTAGTGGTTACTCTAGTAGTTATTCTACTTATCAAAGTGGTTACTCTAGTGGCTACATTATCAGTTATTTTAATTATTAGAGCGGTTACTCTAATTATTAGAGTAGTTGCTCCCAAGCCTATAAATACAAAGCCCAGGTGCACAATTGAAGGGAAGTCTTTTGGCAGTCAAGTAGCAAAACTCTTGTTGTCTGTTTGAAAGTTAGAGTATCTTCCAAGTGCCCGCAATAAGAGGTCAAAGTATGGATGGAGATTTATTCAAGCATGGATGTACTTGAGCACACCATTGTGTTGGCAATAAAGATGGGCTCTTTGATTCATCCTTGTAGCACTTGAGATTTGTTTTCTTACGCATTTATTTTATTTTATTTTCTTATGCATTTATTTTATTTTATGCATTTTACATTTATGTTATTAGCACAGTAATTCATTTTCATCAATTAAGCAAATCATTAAATTACATAAGCACAACCACTTCGAGCATGCGTGTAATGCTTGGTAACCCAGTAATAATTAGCATTTGGTAATCCTAGCAGTGTTGCACTGGTTCAGGATGTGTATGGCAAGTGGGAATGGATACTAGTGTTAGGATTAGTTAGAACTTAGTTAATGAGTAGTTAAGTTAAATTAGTCACTCAGTTACCTCTCTCCTTCCCTACTAGCGCAGGACATAAAAACAAAGCTATAAAAATTATATGCCTCAAGCTTACTTAACCATACAATCATGACATACAGGTAAGCTTGGGAAGATAATGATCAACCAACCCATCCTTGTTCCACAAGGGCACATAAGCACTTAGTCCTTGGAATTCGACTGGATCATGTGTGAAACGCTCGTATTTGTATGGTTGAGCATAGGGGTACCTCGCCACTCATCATTGGGGCCATTATCAGGCACTTAGTTGTTTGTGCGCTAATTAGAACATAGGAAATCATTCACATCATTGGAATGAATCCTTAGGGTTTATTGAGAAAATAATAAACAAGAATACATTGCACACTAAACAGACAAGTATGTCTCCTTCTTCATACAAAAGTGTCTCACCACCTAGGTCTAAAACAGAAAAAAATCGATGATGTAATACACATGACGTTGATCTGCCAGTCTCTCAACAAGTTTGAGTGGTATATATTCATCCTGATGAGTATATACCAGACTTCACCTTTATCCTCCATCAAGATGAACAACTGCATTGGCGAGACTTAGAAGGTAACATAGTGTTACCTCCTCATTGTTCAATCCCAAACATGTTTCTTCATGTCCTCACACGAATTGGCATGCCACACTTACATGCAAAATTAGTTGTGCAAGACCATGACTCGAGAGAATACTATCCCATGGAGGCACAATGTCAAAGGGATTTACAAGAGGAAAGACATCATAAGTCTTTGAAGGGTAAGTGGTCGCAGGATGTCCCACATGTCTTAATCGAAAATGAGTGTCGTGAACCTGCCTCAAGAAGTCGCTCACACAACAATGTTCCTCTCCTTGACTTTGGCTAAGGGGTTGTGTATCAAAACCTTCATTCCACTATTCATAACCTAGGTTATGATACCTAAGGGCACAAAGGATCCGAAAAAGGAACACAGACACATGATAAAGATGGACATTCTGATCACAATCGTGATCGAGGTTGAGACCGCCGAAGAGAAGGTGGCAGACATCGTCATGGTGATGGTTCTCCTTCTTCTTCACCTTCATCCTCTCCTTTAGTGTTCGAACGCAATCATAAAGAAAAGAACCATGGGGATAAAGGTAGGCAAAGTGAAAGTCATAGATGAAAAGTCCAGAAAAGGGGATGAGGGCACTCTAGAGAGTCATGACATAGAAGAAGGAAGAGTAGGGAACAACGTAGGCATCATAGACGCCATGGATGAGATGATCACGATGAACCCCTACTCGCTACTCAAAGTATGGTGGACATAACTGAGGCTATTAGAATTCCAACAAGGCACCAAAAAGATAGTAGGATCAAGAGATCATATATGAATAATATCCCATGATTTGAAGGGGGATACAATGCTGATCGTCAAAATCACTTACAAGCATTCCATGATGTGTGTGCCTTACAAAATATAGAGAATGAATGACAAAAACTTAAGTTGTTTCCACGGACACTAGTTAAAAAAGTGAAAAGCTGGTACCAGTCTTTAGAACTAGAATCCATTCGTAGGTGGAGTACTATGTTAGAATTATTTAATAACAAGTACCAAATGTACTCCCAAGTGTCTAATTTGCGAAAGCAAATCCAAGGCTGGAAACAAGGAGGAAATGAACCCTTGGATGCTACCATGGGCCAATATTATGCATTGTTACACCGTTGTCCTGGCCATGCTTATTCGCAAAGGGATCAACTGCACCATCTCATGGATGGGCTTAGGCATGAAACGAGAAGAATCCTTGGGACTTATGTCCAAGGAAGAGTATCCAAGCTTATGTCCCATCAAATTCAAAGACTATTGGAGCAAGTTGCTAAGGAAGAAACTGAGCTACGGAAGAGAGAAAGTGTGGAAGAGTATAATCGAGATTCTTCCCTCTGGAAGAGGGGAGTAAGATTTTGTGAGGATGAAGAAGAGCCACCACTCAAAGAGATGGTGAATAGGAAAACTTTGCCTATCCAAAAGTTAACATCAGAAGTTTTGACAAAGGTAGACCAAATGTGGGATTCCCTAGACAATAGATTTCAATTTGTACTTAAAATAGTAGAGGAGTCTAGAGAGCAAGGTAGTGATCATGAAAAAAGAAAAAAAAGAGAAGCTGAACATGCACGTAGCAAGGGTAAGGGCAAAGTTTCCATCATTGCAGAGGTTGTGGAGTTGGAAATAGACAATGATAGTGGATGTGAAATATGTCAATATGACCATCCTAAGGGATGTTTCCCTATAACCTCACATCTACAAGAGTTTGGGATGTATGCACTCAACCCATGATTGAACAAATAGCAAGCACCCCGAAGGTTACCTTAGCCCCAAGGTAACCCAAGATAGTTCCACCAACCCTTAACATATTATCCCAGTGGAACTCTACCATAACTGATTGAGCAATATCAATAGTGGTAGCACCCATAATCATGGGGAATGCCACCACCAAGGAAAAAGTATCCTTATCGACAGCCTGACTCTATATGGATATTACGTGCAGTAGCCAATCTCCCCACGTGACTCTACTGGTCACATTACTCCTCAACCTCACTACCAAGCCCGCAAGTATTATGGGACTCCCTCTTCTAAAGGCGATATTCTGTAAGCATATCATCCTTCTCATCTGGCCACATCTGTTCCACCAATAGCTCCACTACCACTTGCTCCTACGATGCAAGGTGAAATCCCTACCCAACTGCAACAACATAACGCCATGAGGGCTGTTAACTCTCAACCTACTGTTGGTTCTAATAACCACATGAAGAAAAGACCTTTCTTTAGAACCAACAATCCAACCAAGCCCTTGCAATCATAAGCAGGTAATTCCTTAGACACCTTAGTATCAATCAAAACTTCGAATTCCCCTTCAACCCAATCATGGCTCTCAACACATACAGTCATGCTAACACATGTCATCATCGATTGGATCAAAGCTGGCCACCTTTCCAAGAAATTCTCTGATCCTAGAAGTTCTCTAATATACTTACAAATCATTCGAAATGCACCGTGCAAGGCTCTTTTGGGCTCAGG
Source organism: Gnetum montanum (assembly GCA_015680685.1). Taxonomy (NCBI): domain Eukaryota; kingdom Viridiplantae; phylum Streptophyta; class Gnetopsida; order Gnetales; family Gnetaceae; genus Gnetum; species Gnetum montanum. Next base: position 105,446 of record MNCI01030629.1, on the reverse strand, counting down.
TGCCGGTGTCAACTTGATTTATCAAGAAATATACAAGGCCTAGAACCTGCCTCCATTGAAAAAGAGTAACATTCGTCTAAAGTTGGCCAACTAGTCCATCACTATCCCATTGGGACTGGTGGAAGACATTGTTACTACTGTTTGTGGGTCATCATACCCAGCTGACTTCCTAGTGATTCAGGTAAACAACGGTAAGGGGGACTTCCCAATCATAATGGGAAGAGCATGGCTAAGCACCATTGATGCATGCCTAAGAATCCATGATCTTTTCCTAGAAATATCAAAGAAAAATACATTCAGAAAGATCGAGAAGAAGAAAGTTCCATGCATCGCATACAGTGACATAGGGTGTAATTGTGTGCAAAGGTAATGGTTTGTGCAAAGTTTAGCATTGCCTGCATGTAATCAGTGTGCACAAGTGATTAATATACAAAGATGCCTGTATGTAGCAGCCACACGATAGGAAGACACCCAGTGGCTAACAGCTGATCAAGAAAGTAGTTCACTCATATGCATGGAACCAACTGAGGATTTGACTTGTGCTTACATCGATATCATAGACACATTAGAGCAAGTCCACAACCAACTTCCAAGTCTTAACCTTGAAAATATCAACTGGGGGAAGTTGGAAAACCCTGAGAAATTTAAGTAGCAGCCCCTCAAGCTGAAACCATTGCACACCAGTATGGAATACACATTCCTTAAAAATGGAAAATGGTAATTATCAATGCTAAGCTTGCTCCTCAACAGAAAGAAGAACTGCTAAAGGTAATAAATAAATGGTTAGAAGCCTTCGCTTGGTCATATCCCAAATTAATTGGAATAGATCTTAGGATATGCCAACATAGAATTTACACTAACGCCTCCATGAAGCCTCAAAGACAACTGTAGAGATGATTGAACCCTAAGTTGAAGCAAGTAGTTAAGAAAGAAATCAAACAACTTCTCAAGGCTGGGTTCATATACCCCATTGTTGATAGCAAATGGGTTAGCCCCTTAGTTATTGTGCCTAAAAAGGGAGGCAAATGGAGGGTGTGCATAGATTTTAGGCTACTAAATATGGCAACATTCAAAGATCACTTTCCATTGCCATTTGTCGACCAAGTCTTAGACACCATCAGAGGGCATCGCTATTATAGTTTTCTGGATGGATATAGTGGATATAACCAAATATAAATAGCCCTAGAAGACCAATCCAAGACTACATTCACTAGTCCTTGGGGAATGTTCGCATATAAACAGATGTCATTTGGCTTGTCTAATGTCCTTGCAACATTTCAATGACTAGTTCTAAGCATATTCCAACAGTAGATAGGGAATGGTGTGGAGGTCTTTATGGATGACTTCTCCACTTATGGAGCAAACTTTGATCAAGCCTTAGACCAGTTGCAGCAAGTGTTAAAAAGATGTGTAGAAACCAATTTGAGGCTCAACTGGAAGAAAAGTCATTTGATGGTCCAAGAAGGCATAGTACTAGGGCACAAAATATCACACACAGGGATAGAGGTAGACCCCAAGAAAATCAAAATTATCTAAGGAATTACCAGTCAACTGGAAACTATCAAAGATATTTGGTCATTCCTTGGACATACTGGCTACTATAGGAGATTTATTGAGAACTTTTCAAAGGTTTCCAAACCATTGTTGGAATTAACGAAAAAGGATGTACCTTTTGAGTGGACCATGGAATGCGAATTAGCTTTCCAAACTCTGAAACAAAAGCTAGTAGAAACACCCATTCTAAAAGCTCCTAACTAGTCCAAACCATTCCACATCATGACTGACGCATCCAACTATGCTTTAGGAGTCGTACTTACATAGTTAGATGACCAGAAGCATCCTTATTATATCCACTGTGCAAGTAGAAGTATCGCTGGTGCACAACTTAACTACACTACCACAGAGAAAGACTTAATGGCTATATTGTTTGCACTACAAAAGTTTAGACACTATATATTGGGATAGAAAGTATATATACATACAGATCATAGTGCAATCTGGTTCCTCATGAATAAGCCAATGGTAAGCCCTCATATCATATGATGGCTTGCAATCTTACAAGAATTTGATTTAACGATGATCAATCACAAGGACATTGAGAATGTAGTTGCTGATCATTTATCTCGGTTGCAATGGGACAACAAAGAGGATGAGTCTCCAATTTCTAATCATTTCCCTGATGAATTCCTCTTTGCTAGTGTAGTGAATAATCAATCACCCATGAAGACAAAATGGTACAGTAGCATTCTTACCTATCTCCTCACCCAACAAACACCACAAGAGTTAAACCTTAAGAAGAAACAACAGTTTTTTCACCAAGCCAAGTACTTTATGGAGATCAATGGGCAACTTTATAAAGTGTGTCCTAATGGCTTGGTTAGATGGTATGTTCCCAATATAGATCAACTACGAGTTCTCTAAGACCCTCATGAGGGTCCTTGTGGGGGTCATTACGTTGGGAGATGAATGGCCATAAAGATCCTGCTTGCAGGATATTATTGGCCTACATTATTTTGGGAGGCCCATCATTTCGTCTAATCTTGTGAGCACTGTCAACGTGATGGGGAAATGACTACTAGAATGGAGTGCCCACAACAATGGATTCAACCATTAGAACCCTTTGACATTTGGGGAATTAATTTTATGGGGCTGATTACACCAATGTCCAATGGAAAAGCTTATATTATTGTTGCCATTGATTACCTAACAAAATGGGCTGAAGTAGCTACTGTTAAAGATTGTACATCATCTACAGCTGCACGATTTGTTCAACAACAAATCATAAACAGGTTTGGTGTGCCATGTGCACTTATTTCAGATAATGGTACACACTTCACAGGTGCAACTTTTTGAAAATTAATGCAACACTTAGGGGTTGAGCATAAATTGACTACACCATACCACCTCCAAGTGAACAGTCAAGAAAAAGTCACCAACAGGGAGATTATGAAGATATTGACAAAAACCATTAGCAAATTTAGGTGAGACTAGAGCACTAAATTAAACGATGCTCTTTGGGCATACTGCTCCACATGGAAACTCCCTACAAGATACTCTTCCTATGAGTTAGTGTATGGTAAATTATCAATGCTTCCCATTCAAACTGCACTCCATACACTATCCATGGCATGTGACCTCAACCTTGATCTTGATCTAGCATAGAAATAATGGTTAGGGACCCTTAACTTGCTAGATGAAAACTGATTAGCTACCCTATCATGTAACAAATTGCACAAGTCCTTCAATAATCAATGTCATGACCTAAGAATTAGGAAAGTTAGATATCAACCAAAAGATAAGGTTCTCTACTGGAATTCCACACATGTGCCACAACGTACTAAATTTCAAACACCGTGGGAAGGACCTTATATTATTTATGCAACTTTTCCTTCAGGGGCCATGACAATATACAAACCTGAGAGCCTAGATAAGAAACTTTTGGTTAACGTGCAACAAACCAAACCTTTTCAGGAGCTTAGGATAACCAGTACACATGCTACCTCTCTTGATGGACAACCCTGCTCAGTATTTCAGATCTCCTCCTCCCAACTTAGTCGTGGGGGAGATGGCCACCTATGCTAACCATTCTAGGCCTTTAGTTCTTTTTGAATTTTTGTTTTACACATTTTTATTTTACACATTCTTTCAACTTTTTTTATTTTTATTTTACACCATCGTTCATGTTTTTACTGTTTCTTTGTTTGCTTGATTTACTTTTATTTGTCATCTAATAAGTTCTCATGATGGTGGATTGAATTATATCACATTGATTGCTAATGTTTAGTTTTTACCTTTGAAGTATGATGTTGATATTAAGGTATGGTTCTTTTGGTAAAATAGGCAATGAGTCAACGCCATCCACTCATCCATACAACTCTATGGTCTCCTTTGGCTTGGAACTATACAGTCCCCTTTTTCTAAGTAAACTTATTAATGAATTAGTGTTTGGGTAGTTTTCAAACCAAGAAAAGACTCAAAGGATGAAGAGGGTGTGACTTCAAGGGGATTCAATGCATTGGTGCTAGCCATTCTCTTGGGTGCTTGGATGCTTTTTCTTAGGTTTTCTGCCATTCTGACATTGTTCAAATATTAGGAAGCTAAGTGAATAAAAATAAGTCTTTGCATG